>JAPKLW010003467.1:0-41048 GCA_026898455.1 Plectranthus barbatus
CAGATTTCCCAACAATTTCCCCCTTTTTGGTGCGATCAAAGCCTAACCAGCGAGCACTCAGCTGATGAGGAAAGTTACAAAGCATTTCTGGGTTTTTACAAATAAACCTATCAGATCTAAACCCATGAAACTACTTCCTCACATCAGCTCTAACCTAAAAATCTTCCCCCTCAAACTGGGAGAGATATTGCTCGATTAAATTATGAAGTAAAGTCTGAGCCAGGTTAGAATTAACAAGTACCAAATTGAGTGCTGGTGCTGATTACACAAAATGTGTAAGTTCAGCTGGTAAGTAAAAATCAGTAGACATTAGTTGGACAATGAGAAATTGTCGTCAACCCGTCAGTAATCAATCCATTAATGATGTGAAATTACAAGTACAGGAAGGACAACTGACTAGTCTAGACTGGTACAAAATTACTTACACAAAAAATGAAGAGTACAAGACTTATGGCTGAGATGAGGATCCAGGTGATTGATTGCGATTTGCTAAATTCCTCAAGATCTCTGTAAGAGCCGCCATATCTTGTTCCCTCTTCAAGCGCT
This sequence comes from Plectranthus barbatus, assembly GCA_026898455.1. Classification (NCBI taxonomy): domain Eukaryota; kingdom Viridiplantae; phylum Streptophyta; class Magnoliopsida; order Lamiales; family Lamiaceae; genus Plectranthus; species Plectranthus barbatus. Next base: position 547 of record JAPKLW010003467.1, read on the forward strand.
CCTCAGCAGCAATGCGACGCTCTTCCGCAGCAAGCCGAGCCCTCTCCTCATCAGCGACTGCTCGCGCCCTTTCCCCTTCTTGGATCCGCGCCAAAAAGGAGTTCACCCCAGAGGTGAAAGCCTCCATTTGTTGCGCCATCTCTGCTCGGTAGGAAGAAAAGCGCTGGTCCATCCTGGCATCAATGAGAGCAACCAGTTGCGCAGGCGGATGGACCTCGGAGAGAGGCTCTGCTGACAGCTCCATCGAAGTAGAGGGCACACCAGATGAGGCCTCAGCCATCTCAGTGTCAGCTCCAGTTGGCCTCTCCACTACTGGCTCTGCAGCGGCTGATGCTTCTGCTGGGACAGCAGCGGCTGCTGATGCTGACTCCTCAGCTGATTCCTCCACCAGCACCTCAGCTGATGCTGGTGGGACTTGATCTTCTGCAAAGTCCGCCTCCACCCAGTCAACGGGCTCCAGCTCCACAACATTCGGAGCACCAGCGACTGCAGGGACCAGCCATCTGCTGCGGGAGGGATCCTCCTCCACCACATGATCAATTAGCAACTCAGTGGCTGCCATATCGAACAGACGGGCAAAGTAGAGGAGGAGCGGTGGGAGGGCAATCAGTATTCGGATCCTTCGGAGAGCGTAGACCACCTGAAAGCCCCGGCTGGTGCGGTGGAACTGGAGAAAGGGTACTCGGACACGCCTTGGCTTCGGGAGTCCTGAGCTGCCAGTCCTTAGGCGATAATCAAGAATCTTCTGCACTCGCCACCGGACACGCCTAAGGGACAAGGGCTCTGGCTCGTCAGTTAATGTATCCATGAATTCATCCGCCCAGGCCTCTTCATTCCTCCAGTATTCCAGCCCCAGCCTAGCGTACAGAACTGAGCGCTTCTCCACCGTGAGATACCGCTCCACACGGTCAAAGATCCTCCATCGCCGCAGCTCACAGTACAGAGTCGGGTTGACAACCCACAGATACCGGAAGTCATTAAACATGTCGAGATCAATGGCATCCTCGACGTCCACCGTGATATTTTCTGCGTACTCATACAGAGTACGGTTGTAGAACTCCATCGGCCTCAGGGGCAGGCACCAGTCCTGGATGCGGGAAGCTAAGACCGACTGGTGGGGGAGCCCGCGGAGGGGAATGATGTTGAGAATGCTGTAGTCAGGCACTTGAGAGGTGTCGAAGGCCTCTTCCCCGCGTAACTCCCACCGATGGGGTCCATTGACCATCTCCTCATATTCATCAGCGTCGACCACGTTGTAATTGAGGACGCTGACGGTTATGTCATGTCGTGGTCGCGAAACAGCACGTCGAGGCTGTGCTGGTGAGGATGTCGCTGGTCGTCCAGAAGTTGAGGCTCCTTGGGACTGTTGACGACCGACCTGAGCCTTCCCTTCCTTTGCAAAATCTGGGAACAGGTTCCTTGGCTCCATCCTCTGGATTGTGGAGTGCTGGACAACTGGTGGCTCCTCTTCTTCAGAATCATCAGAGATAACAATGGGAGCCTTCTCAGTAGTCCTTGCACCAGTCTCCACATCCATCTCTTCTTCCTTCTCTGCCTCCTTCTCTTCCTTCTCCTCCGCCAGTTTTTCCGGGGTGGTCGCCCGTTCATCAATTCCTCCGCTGGCATCCCCTTGCGTAGCCAGCGGGCTCCCAGCCTCTTCCTCATCCGGCTGGTAGTGCTCGACTATGGACATGATGTCCTCGTCGACTCCCATCACCAGCAGGCGCTGATATGTATCTTCTGGTAAAATCTCGCCTGGTGGTGGGGAAGCTGGTGGGCTAGCACTTGGACTTTCATCAGCCTTTCCTTTGCCCTTGTTTGCCAGCCTCAGCTGTTCAGCCAGCTCCTCCTGGCGCCTGGCTTCATGCTCTGCCTTAATCTTGGCAAAGCGCTCGTCACGAGCGGCTAGTTCAGCTTCCAGCTCTTGCTGGGCCTTCAACGCCTTCAGCCTGGCCTCAGCTTGCTTCTTCCTCACTATAGAGGCACTTCTCTCCTTCTTGGCCTTCTTCGTTGTCTGCTCACCCAGGGTGAGGATCCTCTTCCTCTTCCTGGTCATAATCTCCAGCTGCTCCTCCTGGGTCTGTCCCAATATGTTCCTTGGAGCTGGACCAAGAACCAGTGCCTGATGTGGCTGCTGATGCTGATGCTTCTTGGGTCTTTTGGGCTTCTTCTGGGATGGCTCGTCAGTAGGGACGATGCGGATGTCCCGGGGATGGATGCCAGTGGCCGCTTCCACTGCATCTCCCAGCTGGGCGAAGAGACGCTCAGTCTCTCGCTGGCGCTTGAGCGCAGCCCTTTCTTCTTCAGTCAGCGGGCGAGCCATAACTGGCAGTTGCTCGCCCTCATCCACCTCATCTTCCTCAGAGACACCCTCAGAAGGGTTCACTGAGGTCTTCCCCTTCAGCCTCCTGGGCTTCTTGTAGTCTGGGCGGGGGAGTTTGGCTTGCTCCTTGGTCGGAGGGATGAAGTCCGAACTGACCAATTGCTCACCCTGGTCCACCCCATCACCCAACTCCATCTCCAGTAGGCGGCTGATACGAAGCCCAAAGGATACGGAATGGGCAAACCTCCCTTCAGTCGGAACGTCGATGTTCCTGCCGACGTGTTCCAGGAGCCGGCCGTAAAGGAATTCGGCCCAGTTCCCTTGAATCCCGTCAGCAAGGGCACTCATCACGGAGAACTTCCGGATGCTCAGCTCTGCGTACGACCCCACTTCGCACTGCAGCATTCGTACGACTATGTCGCACACCATCTGCCAAAACTCGTCCATCTCGGACTTTCTCATTCCAGTCCGGAAGGTGGTCACCTCCGCCTTCTTCCACTGGGTCCAGCGCTTCTGGAACTCGACGGTGTTGTTCTGAAGGTAGGTAGCCACATCCTCGCCTTCGTTCCTTAGCCCGAACATCTCGGCGAGGTACTCGGGGGAGACGGTGATCAGGTGTCCAAACACCGAAGTGGTGAAGGACCGTCCGCCGTCGGCGATCACCGCCCGTGCGTAGAACTTCGCCACCAGGTGCGGATGGAAAGTCTGGGGCGCCGCCGTCAGATACTGTCGGAGGCCTTCATGATCGATCATCTCGATCAGCTCCTCCCCATGGTTCTTTCTGGCCAGTTTTTCGTTGAGGATCTTCTCCTTTTGAACTTGTGCGGCTCTGACTTGGGCATTTGACAACCGATCACGGGTTGCCGGCTTGTTCAGGGCAACAAGTCGCGCGAACGGATAAGTATAGTCAATATCCTCAATCTTCACAATGCCGGTGTACGTCGGCATGTGCTGCTCGGCAACTGGTAGTCTGGGCTCACCAGACGATGAAGATGTGGAAGGAGGGTTGTCTTCCGGGAGATTATCAGTTGGGGGGCGTGAAGATGAAGCCATAATCTCAGGAAACTTAAGAATTTTGAGAGAGAATGAGAGAGATTAGGGCTGGAAAAATGTGAAGGATCGTAAAAGGTTTCTCCGGTGAGGGACCTCGAGTATTTATACTCGAGTCCATGCAGGAAACTACGACCAGGATCAACGCTCAGCACGCGGAGATCTACGGTCATCAGCAGGCCCGATTCCCTGTGTTGACGGGCGTGGTCGTGCTGACGTGCTGCACGACGTGGTGCTGACGTGGTGCGCTGCAGTTGGTGGAAACCAAACGTCGGACTGCGCAGCCACTGTGCACATTAAATGTGGCATTAAATGCCGCATTAAATTCGGAGATCCGCATACGCCATCGGATTCGAACGATCCCGCCATTTCTGCGACAGCTGGCTTGGCTGAGCATCACCAGCATACGCCAGTCGCATACTTCCCCCTAACTGGTTGGCCTCTTCATCAGTTGGCAACTGATACCACATGCTTATAATACATTCTGCTGGCCAACTCATCAGTTAGCAACTGATACCACTTATTGAAGAGCCATTTCTCCACTTGATGATAATTTCTTCAGTTAGCAGCTGATACCACCTTGTAGATATACATCATCAGGTAGCAACTGAGACCACTTGAGAAATCAACCACTTGCTGGTAGCACGTCCTGCTGGCAAACTCATCAGTTAGCAACTGATACCACTTGATGATCAGACTAGCGACCTTAACCAAATTGAGAACTTGGACTCAATTTTCGCCAGTCGTGGGAATGACCACCAGTTATCTGCTGGCAACTGGAAGTGGATCCATTTCTTCAACACTGCTAGAAGGTGGCAGCTGGGACCCAATTTCGCTTCAGCGGAAGATAAAAGCTGGCAAGATGAAATGAGAGCTGGGACTCATTTCCTTGGACAATTGAGGGATAAAGTCCGCCAGTAGATATCATCTGTGGTTGGTAGACACCACTAGTCGAGAAACACCACAAATGAGAACTTGGACTCAGTTGTAATCAGCATACGCCAGAGAATCAAGAACAGAATGAGAGCTTGGACTCATTCTTCCTCATCATTAAGGCTCGCATCAATCTCCATAAGACCGAGTTTGATGCACAACTCCTTGAATCTTGCTTCTGGCAGGGGCTTTGTGAAGATGTCAGCCAGTTGATCTTCAGTACGAATGTAGTCCACGCTGACATCCTTCTTCTCGACATGATCACGAATGAAGTGATGTCGAATGTCTATGTGCTTGGTCCTGGAGTGATGAACCGGATTCTTCGTGATGCACATAGCACTGTTGTTGTCGCAATAAATAGGAACACAGCCAGTGTCCACTTCATAATCAGCCAGTTGTTGCTTGAGCCAAATAATTTGAGCACAGCAACTGGCAGCGGCAACATACTCAGCCTCAGTGGTAGAAGTAGCTACAGAGTGCTGCTTCTTGCTGAACCAGCTAATCAGCTTGTGTCCGAGAAACTGACACGTACCACTGGTACTCTTGCGGTCAATACGGCATCCAGCGAAATCTGAATCTGAATATCCGATAAGCGTAAGCTCATCATTTCTGGGATACCATATTCCAAGAGATTCTGTCCCCTTCAGATATTTCACAATCCGTTTAGCAGCTTCCATGTGTGACTTCTTAGGATTAGCTTGAAATCTGGCACACACTCCGACTGAATAAGAAATGTCGGGTCTGCTGGCAGTGAGATAGAGGAGTGATCCAATAATTCCTCGGTATATAGTAGGATCAACTGATTCCCCTTGCTCATCAAGAAATATCTGGCAGCTGGTACTCATCGGGATCTTTAGAGACTTAGTCTTCTCTGGGCAATATTTCTGAATAAGATCCTTGGTATACTTCCGCTGGCTGATAAAAATACCATCAGCTGATTGCTGGACTTGAAGTCCTAGGAAGTATGTCAGCTTGCCCATCATACTCATCTGGAATGAGGTCTGCATCAGCTTAGAAAACTTCTCACAGAGAGATATGTTCTTGGATCCGAAGATGATGTCATCGACATAGATCTGCACCATCAGCATGTCAGCTCCATCGTTGAGAAGAAAGAGAGTCCGATCGATCTTCCCTTTTCGAAATCCATTGCTGGTGAGGAACTGAGATAGTGTATCATACCAAGCCCTGGGCGCCTGTTTTAATCAATACAGGGCCTTCCTTAGCTTGTACACTTTGGTGCCAATTTCGAATCCAGGAGGTTGCTCTACATATACCTCCTCCTTTAGTTCGCCATTCAAGAATGCGCTCTTCACGTCCATCTGGAACACCGTGAAGCCGTGATACGCTGCATAGGCCAAAAACAGCCGTATCGCCTCCATTCTTGCAACTGGTGCAAAGGTCTCATCAAAATCGATGCCTTCACACTGTCTATAGCCCTTGGCGACTAAGCGAGCCTTGTTCCGGACCACAATGCCATCTTCATCTCGCTTGTTCTTGAAAACCCACTTGGTGCCGATCACTGACTGGTGTGATGGTCTCTCTACCAAGTCCCAAACATTGTTGCGAGTGAACTCCGCAAGCTCTTCGTGCATGGCATTGATCCAATCTGCAGATTCGAGCGCATCTTTGACGGATGTAGGTTCCATCTGAGATATAAAGCAACTCAATAGCGCACTGCCGTGCCTGGTCTGGACAGAACCTTCCAGATCACCGAGTATAGCATCAGATGGGTGATCCCTCAGCCATTTGGGAGGACCAGCGACCGCTGGTGCCGGCTGGGAAACAGGTTCATCTGTCCTGACGACTGGTGCTTCCAAATTTTCACCAGTCGGGGCTGGAACAGCAACTGGCGGTTGACCTTCAGTTGGAACTTCACCAGTTGGGATTTCTTCAGCTTCACTCTCTGACTGATTTCCAGCGCCTTCGCCAGTATCAGCTGGCTCCTCTCTTCCAGCTGGCTCCGCGTCTTCTGGCTCAAAGACTCCAGTCAGAATTCCCCCTTGATTAATGCATGATCCACTCAGGGAGATTGAGTGTAAGGTCTCAGCAAGGTCATTTGCATCACCGACCCTCTCAGGTTGCTGATGGGCACCTGAGGGAACTGGTTGTGAAGATGATCCATTCATAGGTCTAGTCGAACCAGTTGGTTGAGCATCGGAAGAATTCCTGCCCAACTGGTCGCTAACATCCTCGACCTCAGGAACATCTTCAGCCAGTTGGCGTAAGGTCCTGCGCACTAACGTAGCTTCATCAAAAACAACATTGCATGTTATTTCCACAAGCTGGGTAGTCTTGTTAAATACTCTATAGCCCTTGTGAGAGGGGTGTCCATATCCGACAAACACACCCTCATCAGCTTTAGGCGAGAAAGCATTTAAGTTCGACTTCCCATTATTATGGATATAACATGGAGAACCGAATGCACGAAGATGAGCTAAAGTAGGCTTACGACCGAAGTACACTTCGTAGGGAGTTTTCTGAAGTCTGTCGTTGATCCCGCTCCTATTCTGAGTATAGCAAGCAGTCACCAACGCCTCTCCCCAGAAACTCTGACCCAAACCAGACTCAGCCAGCATGGATCGGACTGCTTCCTTCAGCGTCCTGTTCCTACGTTCTGCCAGTCCATTTTGCTGTGGTTGCCTTGGTGTAGATCTCTCATGTTTGATCCCGGCCTCCGCGCAAAAATCCATCAGCGGACCGTTGCAGAATTCAGTCCCATTGTCCGAACGAATTCGCTTCACGACAGCTTCTCTCTGCTTCTGAGCTTGGATGATCAACTCTGGAAGAATCACCTTCACCTCATCCTTTGTTCTGAGAAGCTTCACCCATGTATAGCGCGAGTAGTCATCGACTACCACCAGCGAATATCGTCTTCCTCCAATGGTTTGCGGCGTTACTGGTCCAAACAGGTCCATATGTAACAGCTCGAGTACCTGACTGGTACTAGGGTGAACTGGCGACTGGCTCTTGAAGGATTTCTTGGTCTGTTTGCCTTGCTGGCAGGCCTTGCAAATCCCTTCCTTCTTGAACCCGCCCTTGGGAAGACCATCTACAAGATCATGCTTGGTTAGATAATTAATAGTTTTGAAATTCAAATGACTTAACCTTTTGTGCCACAGCCAGTTGGTCTCCATGGAACTGGTGGCAACAAAGCATGTATCAGTCTTCCCGCTTTGCCAGTCAACGACATACAACCCTCCTTTGCGGACACCTTTCAGCTTGGTCTCGCCAGATTCTTCATTCTTGATCTGGCACCCGGATTTGTCAAACACAATGGTGTAACCATTGTCGCACAGCTGGCTGATGCTCAGGAGGTTGTGCTTCAGGTTGGTAACAAGGGACACGTTGACAATACGCACATCATCCTTCTCTATGCATCCCTTGCTGATAACTCTGCCCTTGGAGTTATCACCAAAAATAACTGGAGGTCCTCTGACCTTGGTGAGCTCCGAAAACAGGAACTCCTCACCAGTCATATGAGCGGAACAACCACTGTCAATGATCCACTCGCTCGACCTCTGAAGCTGATACGCATGATCCTGTTCCTGCAAGAAAAATGAAATCATTTAGGTCCCCGATCATCAGCGGGTCCTGCAGGGTTAGATCTCTGGAACATTCCTTTCGGAATCCAGATTTGAGTAATCTTCAGCTCAGTGTTACCCTTGCTGACATCACTCATGGCCTTTCCCTTCCTCTTAAAATAATGCATGGAATTGTTTTTGGAAGGTGTGGCTGTGTGTGCAGTTCCTCTAGAAGTATTCTTCTTCTGAGGAGATCGGAAATTTCTTTCCGACCGCTTGTGCTGCCTTGGTGGTCTTTGGAACTGTGGACCACGGTGGTTAGCCTTCCTAGCCCTTGATGAAAACATTTGATTGGGCTCAGGCCTCCGATAGGTATTCCTCCTATCGGGAATTGTCCTTCTCTCAGTATTCTGCTGAGAGTGGGACCCCTTGTAAGTATGCTGGCAACTGGCATACTTATAAGGTTGTGTGTGGAACCTCTGGACAGCTGGTGCTGGCTGTCGGGGTTCCACTGGCTGCTGGTGCTGACTTCCTTGCCTTGGAATATTTTGGCTTAGTCAGCTTCTTAGGGTGTGCTGGCGTCCTGTCAGCAGAGGAATTTGCCAGTCGAGGTTGTTGTCGTGATGACTCACCTCTATATCTGGGCTGATGATTCCTTTGCTGATCAGCCATACGAGGTATGCTGGCAGCACCAGCTGGTGCTGACTCATTTACCATTCTGCCCTTACCCTTACCAGCATTGGGTTGGTTTATGCTCGAATCATTTGTAAATCCCAACCCGGATTTATCATAAGGTTTTCTCCAATGACTTAGAGCTGCCTCTAAATCCTTAGAGCCCTTGTTTAGAAAATTGATTTTATTTTCTTGCTCCAGAACGAGACTGTGAAGGTTATCTCGCTCAGTTTTTGTACTTTGAAAATCTTGGAGCAAGTCGAAATGAGCCTTTTTCAAAGTTTCTAGCTCTTCGCTGAGTGACCTAGATTTTTCAATCTCACTGGTCAAAATGGAAACTTGATTTTTCAGCGAAGTGTTTTCGCCAGCTAAAACATTTTTCATTTCATAAAATTTTAAAAACTCATGCTGAAGAACATCTAAAGTGACATCTTCTGAGTCGGAGCAATGCGACTCAGAATCGTCTATGATTTGAACAGGCATGATATGCAATTGAGGATCTGATTGTACCTCATCATCAGCAGTCAATGCCAGATGTTCTTCCTTGTCAGCATCTTCTTCAGCTGACACTTCTCCTAGAGCAGCCATGAATGCCAGAAGAGCTTCTTCTTCAGACTCTCCATCTGACTCGTATTCCCCATCATCATGGTCGGGGATATCAGGAACTTCAGTCCTTGTCAGCATGGCTTTGGCAACTGCCTTGGAGGCACGCTCTTCAAAGAGCTTCTTCAGCCGTTCCCTCTCAGTTTTGTCCACCTGCGGACATTCAAATTTTAAATGGTCAGGGGATTGGCATTGATAGCAAGCACGAGGAGCTCTTTTGACGAATTTCCCGTCAGTTGAGCTTGAAGAGACTCCCTGCTTTGACTTAGCCTTTTCCAGTAGGACGGCCAGTCGTTTCATTTGCTGCTCAAGTTCAGCGATAGAGCTCTCGCCACTTTTGGAGTAAGATCCTGACGTGGATGGGATCTCCTTCGGCTGGTTGGTCTGCCCAGCAGGCCTGTCAGCATGGAAGGGCTTCTTGGGCATCCGCTTGAAGTCCTTCTTGACGAAGTAAGCTTCGTCCTGAGCCTTAACGCTGGGGGATCCAACATTCCTGATAGCCTCATTTTTATTCACCATCTGGATATCCCATTCATGTGCCTGCAACTGAGCAAACACTTCTTTAGGAGTTAGTTTGGATAAATCTTTCTCCTTTAGTGCGGTGGTTTTCACAAACCAATCCTCCTTCGGCATCTTGGACAGGATCTTCGAGTTAAGATCAGCATTTTCGTACTCCCTGCCCAGAGACTTCAGCTCGCTGACAATGGCGTTGAATCTCGCCTCCATCTCCTTGATGGTTTCTCCAGTCAGCATCTGGAAGGACTCATATTTATCCACCGCAACCTGCAATTTGTTGCGTTTCATTTGGTCAGTTTCTTGACATAAACTATCAAGAAAATCCCATACTCCCTTGGCAGTATCAAACTGCAGTGCGTCCTCCATCAGCGATTCTGGAAGGCACGCAAGGATCAGCTCATGTGCAATGGAATCCAGCTGATTCCGCTTTCTGTCCTCAGCATTCCATTCATCTTGGGGCTTTGGGACCACCGCAGCTGGACGATCTCCCAGCTGATGCTGAATCTTGGTGATCTCTATTGGCCCTGTCTCCAGTACATCTTTCATGTCTGGATGGATGCTCTTCAGGGAGATAAGCGTCCTCTTTCGCCATGTAGAGTGCTTCTCCGTCTTGTAGTCCATTAGGTTTGGGATATTCATCTTGAAGTACCTGAGCTAGACAAACAGACAAACAAACAGGAGTGCAAGGAAACGTGGATCACGGTCCTAAGCGACACAGAAACGAACGGTCTGTAAGAACCTGGCTCTGATACCACTTGTTGGTCCCGGATATCAGGGTATACTTTGGCAGCGGAAAATACGTAAGTTCGTTTCTTGCACTCTGCTGGTTACACAGCTGACTGGGACCTTGTCAGCTGGTAAGTCAACTGGCAACTGAGTATTCAGCTGACTGGCAACTGGCTGGTCAGCTGATGACTCAGGACTTAGAAAATTTTAGAGTCGAGTTTGCACAGTTATAAACTGGTTTCAGTTATACTCCAGCACTTGGGTGCTGGGTTTTAAATCAGTAAGTAAATGCTGAAAGCAGTAAATAACAAGGATATTTTATAGTGGTTCGATCAACTGATCTACGTCCACTCTCCAGTCGAAGCACTGGAAATTCACTAAAAAGAGAAATCCGGTACAAGATTTCCTACGATCTATTTCCAGCTGGTAGATGCCTCGTCTACCAGTCCACTGGATCAACCGCTCCCGGTCCTTGTCCTTCTTCAACTCTCGTCAGATGGATGGAGTGCGAGCACGTCACTTCAACCTCCTCCTCCGACTGATTGGGTGTTGAGTTCTCCCAAGAACTTGACTCTTGCTGGCGGCAAAACTGCCCGTAATAACTCTGGAGCTGGCTGGCTCAAGAGCTGCTATGTTCTTCCTCGGAATGAGAAAGAACACCAAATGAGATCAATAACTCACAAGCTAGAAGCTTGGAGTCTCGTGTTCAAATGATTGACACACGGAGTAGCTTTAAGAAAAGCCTCGAAAGATTGCTTATTCGCTGATATGAATGTGTTTGAGCTTTCGGTAGGTCAAGAGTATTGAATGTTGATGGATCCCAGGTATTTATAGACGAGGGATCCCATTCAAATTTACTAGCCGTTTGGACACATCCGGAAAAGTCTCTGTCCTCGCATGTCCTTCTGCAGGTGGCAGGTAGGAATTTCCGGAAAGCGCCATGCTTTTGTCCACTTTATCTGACATTGATCTCTTTATGTCAGAACGGCACTATTCGTCAGTACGAGGAATCGGAACTGGTAGTCTTGAACTGATAGACTTTAAGGTATCCTCCTTAAAGTCATACTCTGTCAGTTAATTCCTCGACGAATCTTCTTTTTGTCTCTAAGACTCTGGGAGAGCGAATCTTGAATTCTGCTGATAACCTCCGACTGGTAGATCATACTGGTGATCTTGTGCTGGCAGTCTCTGCTGGTGACTTTCCTTAGCACAATCAAGGTCTACCAATTCGTCTGATGTTATCTCTTGGAATCTCCCGTGACTGGTGGCTTCACCGCTGGTGAATAGTATCAGCCAGAACACATATTCTGCTGGTAAGATCTCTCAGCCTCCTGCTGGTGAAATCTTCCCAACTGGTGAACAGTAACCAGTCAATAGCTCTACTCCATGCTGATGAACAGTGTCAGCATGAGTCTTTGTCAGCCGCTTGCTGGTGAGACTTCTCTTAACTGGTAAGCACATCTCATGCTGGTGAACAGTAGCCAGCATGAGTCTTGATCAGCTGCGACTTACAACTCAAAATACCTATACAGGACTTTACATTTGAGACTAGAGCTATTCTAGAGACAACTGACGCTGGTTGGACTTAGGATTTGATCCACCAAAACACTTAAACACCAAATCTAAGATCTAAGCTATCAACTGGAGAAGGGAAACTTAGTCAGATTTCCCAACAAGGGTTTTCCATACTGATTAGCATAAATCAGTATGAAGGAATTTTCCATACTGGCTGCGGACAGTCAGTATGAGGGTCTACCATACTGACTTGGGAAATCAGTATGAGGGCTAAAGCTATACTAACATTAGGAAGTCAATATAAGAGCCTCTACCTTTAAAGCACGAGCAAATCGAAAGATATCGAAGCTCGGTCTGACTTGGGCATTTACATGCCCAAGTGAAAGTAAGTACGAGGTTATCCAAACTTGAATCTCTCGGACTAAAACTTAGTCTGACATAAAGTTAATGTATAATACACTAACGGGGTAGAGTAGAGTAGAAAGTAGACCTACGGCATGGGCTATGATAGGACAATATCTTCCATGAGTGTAACGCCTGGATTTATATGTCTAAAGGGTAGAAATTCAAAATGCCAAAGGAAATCATCTATAAAAAGGTCTGCCCTTTAACCTTAAACGGTTACAAAATCTGAAAGTCTTCACACGACAAAGGGCATTCTGCTAAGCCATTTCTCAGCTAAAACTCTCTGAGTTTCCGCGTTTCTTTACACAAGACTTGATTCTTTGACTCAAGTTATACTTCATGTTATTTTCTCCTAGCAAGAAGCTGAAGCTTTTATTTGGTGAATATAACTTTCTATGATATATTCACAGCAGACAGTTTCCTAGTCTGGGATACTGATTCTCACGGGCGTATGCCAACCACCTGAGTTTTGGGAAGAATAGTAAACATCCAACCTTCGGGAAGAAGGCTGCGGGGTTCTGTCCTCACTTCAACCTGAAGACTAAGTCGGCAAGGAGTTCCTAGGCGAGTGCCACAACTGACCGAGGGACGGAGGTGCAGACGGGCTGTGTATAGATCGTAAGGAGGCTTGTATTTACTTAGTGAATTATCCAGACCTTGGGTCTGAAGAGTGGATGTAGGATATTGAGATTCAAACTACTATAAATCTTGTTTGTTCTTTATTGCTTTACTTATATTCCTGCTCTGTTTTTTTTTTTCAAAAACTAACTATTGAAACCATCAATACTTGTCCACGTATTGAATTGTATACTCTGTGAAACTGAATTAACAAGAACAGACCTAAGCTTAAGTCTTATGCACTGTAAACTGACTATAAACTGTTTATCCGAACCAGTACAAGTGCTTTATTTATTGCTTCCGCTGCATATTCAAACCTTCCGCTGCACTTATGTGTACTCTGATTTCGGGACCAACAAGTGGTATCACGCGTTAAGGATCTTACAGACTAAGGTTTTGTTGAGTCACTTAGGACCAGATCTCTATTTTCTGCACTTGGTTTTTGTTTGTATGTTTTCAAGCTTAGGTACGTAGAGATGGCACAAATTTCAAAGCTTCCACAGTGCTCATCAGAAGATATTGAGATATAGAAGAAGCGCTCGTTGATAATGCTGAAGAACGTTCACCCAGAGATGGCTGAGGTTCTATCTACCGAACCACTAAAGAACACAAAAGTGAATACTTAGCTCGGAGGAGCAGGGGGTCAGGAGATAGTGGAGAAGCCTTATATGTACAGTGGACAAACGATGACAGAGTTCGTTTTCAGCTAGATTCAGTGGCCACAGAGCTCATCCTTCAATCCCTACCAAAGCCACTGGTTGTTGAAGCTCTCGAGCACAACAACACAAAAAAGATGTGGGAATTTCTTGGCACTCTCAGCCAAGAAACAACTCAGATGAAGCGAAACAAGCTTCAAAACTGTGTAGATAAGTATGAATCTTTTCAAATGCTTCCTGGTGAAAATGTTAAATCAATGGAAGCTAGATTCAATGCTATTATCTGTAAAATGTAAAACTTGCAGAGAACTTATGAGATTGAAAATATGAATGCAAAGATTCTCTACAAGATGCCCAAGGAGGGCTGGTTCGTCAAAGCCACCAGCTTGAAGGAGAGGCATCTCTCCAAGATGATGACCAAGGATGTGTTCGCCCAGCTCCAAGCCCATGAATAGGACATACAAATTGTGAACATGAATGAAGCAGTGTGAAATGTCAGCTCGCATCCAGAAGAAGATGCTGCATTTTTTGCCAAAAGAGAGTTCAAGAGTAGGCCTCAAAAGCCTTACCAAGCTGACAAATCATCTGGGCAGACGTCTACATCAAAGTCAGCACCAACACCTTCCTACCAGAAGAAGGAGGAAGAGATCTCAATAGAAGAGCTTGAGGAGCAGATGAGGAAGCTGACAAGACTTCTTGAGAGAGCCAAAGCCAAGAAGGAAGGTTCACAACCTAGTGAACTAAAGTTCAACGAGAGACCTCCTAAAGCATGCTTTGAGTGCAACTCTCCAGACCATCTCAAGTATGAGTGCGCACTGGTTTCCAATGAGGAAAGGGAGCGCTTGAAGAGGGTGTTCGAGAAGAAAGCTTCTAGAGCAGTTGCAAAGGCCATGCTTTCCAGAACTGAGGTGCCAGACATCTCTGACAATGATTATGGCTACTACACTTCAGACGATGAGGCAGTGGAGGAAGCCTTCATGGTGTTGATGGCCAAGCTTGGAGAAGAGGAAGAAAATGAAGCTGAGTTGCATATTCCGGTACACATCTCTAACTCAGTTTCTATTCTTATAGCATGCATTGAAGAGGGCTTTGAATCTTATTGCTCCGACTCGGAGGATGTTACCCTTGAAGCTTTAAATAGAGAATTTTCAAAGTTTTATGAACTGAAAAATGTTTTGGTTGGTGAAAATGCTTCACTAAAACTTAAAGTTTCACAACTGACTGAAGAGATCCAGGTATCAAAGTCAGTAAGTGATGAACTAGCCATACTTAGAGAAGAACATTCTACTTTACGTGAATCTTTTAAATCTATTTATGAAGAATGCGAATCTCAAAAACTTAAAATTGCTAGTGATCCAAATCTTATTTGTTCACTTTATTCTAGTGCTAGCAATGTTTCAGAAGCCTTAAGTCTACAAAGAGATCCATCTGATTAATCAGGACTAGGCTTTACAGAACATAATTTTAGCAATCATGCATCAACTTCTGAAACTATGAATATTTTGAATTATCATTTTAAGAAGGATTCTAGTTTAGAAGTTAAACTGTTAGGTAAAGGAGTAGTCAATATGGACAAAAACTCCTTAGTTGCTAATCAACATAGAAGGGGACAGACAGTTTCAAAACCAACTTTGGTACCCAAGTTTTGAAAGGTTTTCACCTATAAGTAAAACAAACTTGAGATGAAGCCCATTATGCCTAGGAAGTGGGTGAAATAGAGTGTTCCTAATGCAAGGAAACCCACTACAACAGCAAAAACTGAACTTTTCAGAAAGTCAGTTTCATATCCAGATTCTAGAAATCTGAGGTTCCCAACTCAACTTGTATAAGAAGAGAACTTATCCGTATAGGAAAAACACCTATGCGAGGTTTGATGCCAACCATTTCTCTATTTTTAGGACTAGGAAGACTGTACACTTCGAACTAGGTTTTTGAGAACCCCAAAAGAAACTTAACTTCAAGAAATTCAGTTTCCGGGAAGTCAGTTTCCAGTAAAGTTTCACACCCACTCTTTTCCTTCCAACATGCATAGAAACTGCATCAATTATCTGAAAAGGAAGAGAAAGGGATAAGAAATTTTGACACCTAGATATAAGGTGAAGCAAGTATGGATTCCCAAAGGATAGATCCATAAGACTAACCATGCAGGACCCGCAGAAACACGGATACCTTTTGTTTAACCTTATCTATTTTGCAGGCACAGGGTCACCAAGGTCAGCTCAAAAAGAAGAAAAGAGCATGGATTTTGGACAGTGGATGTTTAGCTCATATGACCGGTGAAAGCAATCGCCTCTCAAAACTGAGAATGTCAAGAGGACCACTAGTCAGTTTTGGAGATGACTCAAAAGGGAGAGTAATTGGCAAAGGATGCTTGGAATACAATAGAATCACCATCAACAATGTATCGTTAGTCACCAACCTCAACTACAACCTTCTGACTATCATTCAGCTTATCCAATCTGGATATGAGCTGACTTTTGCCGAAGAAGAATGTTAGGTCAATGACAAAGACTCCAAGGAGACTGTGTTGAAAGGTGTGAAGAGAGGAAGTCTCTACTATGAGGATTGGGAGAGTGGAAAGTCTGACAGGTGCCTTGTCACAACAAGCTCATCCCAAGAAGGAGTCAACTGACTATGGCATAAGAGACTTATCTATCTAAATTTCCAATCAATCAGATATCTAGCCAAACACAAGCTTGTGGAAGGCCTACCACAAGTTAGTTTCAAGAAGGAAGAAGGTGTCTGCAGAGCGTGCAAGATGGGAAAGCAAACCAGAGCATCATTCAAGAATCAAACCATCACACCAAGGACATATAGGATCATTGAGCTACATCATATGGATCTATTTGGACCAGTCATGCTGCCTACCATTGGAGGAAAAAGGTTCACTCTCGTTGTGGTAGATGACTACTCGAGATACTCATGGATAAGGCTGCTGAAGAACAAGGATGAAGTGAAGCTTCAACTTCCAGAGCTCATCCTTCAAATGAAAAACAACAAATGAGTCACCGTCAAAAAAATTAGATCTGACAACGGGATAGAGTTTTGCAATTGTCCACTAATGGACTTCTATGCTGATGCTGGCATTGCTCATGAGAAGTCACCTCCAATGACGCCCCAGCAGAATGGTCTTGCCGAACAAAGAAAACGAACACTCAAGGAGACAGTCAGGACTATGCTTGCTGAAGATAACTTAAGAGAAGGTTACTGAGGAAAAGCCTTGAAGACGGCGTGCTATACTCAGAACAGAAGCGTTATCAACAGTCGTCATTACAAAAACCCATACGAAGTCTTCAATGGTTATAAACCTTCTATAGCTCATCTTCGTGCTTTTGGTTCTCCATGTTACATCCATAACAATGGAAAGTCTAAGCTGAATATTTTCAGTCCCAAGGCGGATGAAGGTG
Organism: Plectranthus barbatus; assembly: GCA_026898455.1. NCBI lineage: Eukaryota > Viridiplantae > Streptophyta > Magnoliopsida > Lamiales > Lamiaceae > Plectranthus > Plectranthus barbatus. The sequence goes on from JAPKLW010003467.1 coordinate 17,492, forward strand.
TGTTCCATGGATATGGTCACCCTTCATATAAGGGATACAAAGTACTCAATAAGACAACTAGACTTATGGAAGTAACATGCTCTGTTGTTTTTTATGTGTCTATTTTAGTGCGCAGGACCTTAAAGGACCTGAAACTTGGTGATTATGAGGTCAAATATGGCTATGAGAAACCCGGTTCGGAAAAAGAAGATTCAACTCAAGTTTCTCAAGCCAGATCAGTGAATAATCATCTAAGTACGCCATAAGACGAGGCTGGTGATGCAACTGATCCTGCTGAGGCCTTTGGTTCACCAACAATTAACGCAGGCATCAATCAAGGGGAATTTCAGGAAAACAAAACAAAACTGAGTTTTAAGGTCAAAGTGGAACAGAGTTGCCTACTCACATTCCTGAAAATGAAGGTGCTAATCCTGAAGATGTCCAACCGGCGGTGCACCAAGAAGACCAAGGAGCGCAGGATATGGAAGTCATTACTGGAGAAGGAGACTCCAATCAAAGTAACTTAGTTCAAGTTCCAGTATGGGGAGCAGACCGTACTGAGTATCCTAAAGAATTTGTTCAACCTGTTGAAGTTACCCAGCACTAGAAGCCAAAATTGTTGAGAAACCATCCCGAGGAAGCCGTGTTGGACAATGTTGCCAACCTAGTTCACACGAGACAAAGGAGCACATTGCTTACTTGTTTTGTATCTCAGGAATTAGAGCCTATGAAGATTGGAGATGCTCTGAAGTCAACTGACTGGATCAACACCATGCAAGAGGAGCTTGCAGAGTTCAAGAGAAATGAAGTCTAGTACTTGGTGGATTGACCAAATCATCAGTCAGTTATTGGCACCAAACGGGTCTCCAAGAACAAAAGTGACGAGACAGGGAGTATAGTGAGGAATAAAAGCAAGGCTGGTAGGAAAAGGATATGCTCAATGTGAAGGGATCTACTTCGACGAAACTTTTACTCCAGTGGCCAGACATGAAGCTATTCGTCTATTCCTTGCTTATGCCGCCCACAACGACTTCACAGTTTTCCCGATGGATGTGAAAAGTGCATTTCTGAATGGGGGACTTAAGGAAGAAGTATATGTGGAACAGCCCCCAGGCTTTGAAAAAGGAAATCAAGTTTACAAACTGAGGAAGGCTCTCTATGGCTTGAACTAGACACCCAGAGCTTGGTATGAAACGTTGTCTCAGTTTCTCCTCAAGAATGGTTTCCAAAAAGGCAAGATTGACACAACGTTGTTCAGAATTAAGTACGGATCAGACATCCTTCTTGTGCAGATATACATCAATGTTATTATATTTGGATGTAGAAACTTGTGTGAAAAGCTTGGCTAACTGATGCAGAGCAACTTTCTGATGAGCATGATGGGCAAACTGACTTACTTCTTGGGTCTTCAAGTCATTCAATCCGAAGGAGGAATCTTTATCAATCAAAAGAAATACACCAAGGACTTGATCATCATGTTTTTTCCGGAGAAGACCAAGCCCTTGAGGATTTCGATGGGCCCAAGTGCTAAAATCAGTTTGATGAAGAAGGCGAAGCAGTCAAGCCAACTATGTACAAAGGCATTATTGAGTCACTCCTATACTTAACTGCAAGTAGGACAGATATTTCCAACTCAGTTGGAGTATGTGCGAGGTTTCAAGCCAATCCGAATAAGTCGCGCATGGAAGCTGCCAGAAGAATAGTCAAATACCTCAACGGGACAGAGTCACTAGGTATTTGGTACCTAAAATCTGATGAGCTTACTCTCAATGCTTATTAAGATTCAGATTTTGGAGGATGCAGAATCGACAGGAAGAGCACAAGTGGAACATGTCAGTTCCTAGGTCAAAAGTTTGTAAGTTGGTTCAGCAAGAAGTAGCACTCAGTCGCCACATCGACAACCGAAGCTGAGTATGTTGTGCAGCAAGCTGTTGTACTCAAGTGCTTTGGATCAAGCAACAATTGCTTGACTATGATGTCGAAATTGAGTGTGTGCCAATCTATTGTGATAATAGCAGTGCAATGTGCATCACAAAGAACCCAGTTCATCATTCTCAAACCAAGCACATGGACATACGACATCACTTCAGCAGATATCATGTCGAGAAGAAAGATGAGTCCGTAGAGTACATCCAAACTGAAGATCAACTGGTGGACATCTTCACCAAACCACTCCCAGAGACCAAATTCAAGGAGCTTTTCATCAAACTTGGTCTATTGGAGATCGACAAAATTCTTATTGAAGAAGAGTGATGCTGAATAAAACTGAGTCGGGGCTCTCAGTTTTGAACTTAAAGGCAGATCGAATGCAGATTAAACTGAGTTCCAACTCTCAGTTTTCTAAACTTGGTGTGTCACTCAGCATGAAGCCTTCATACTTATTTAAACTTTGAAGAATACTTCTTCAAGTGGGGTCTACGCAACTCAGTATGTAGCTCTTCACACAACCAAGAAAAGAATAAATCATTTCCTAAGGCATCCGAAGAATTAGAAACTTACTCTTACTAAGTTTCGAACTGACCTGCTAATGAAAACCAAGTTTTGGTTTTGACACTTGTAGATTTCTGAAGGACGGATGCGGAATTAAACTGAGTTCCAACTCTCAGTTTAGCAACTGACTCTCAGTCAGTTTGGAAGTTTGAAATGTGGGATTTCAAAATCCAAGTATTATTGTATTTGATACGACGCATTTATTACCAAACAGGCATCGATGAATCCGCATATGCCACGTGTAAAGGTACTTTTTAAAGTCAAATTAGTATCAAATGATCTCAAACGATGGCTCTTCCCAACCATTGATCATGTACCTATTGCCATACTCACAACCATTTGATTCAAACCCTTCTTTGAATATTTATTTACTCATCAAATCAACGGTTAAATAATTCATCATTTTGCCATTTTCATCCTCTCAAAAGCTCTCAAACCTTCACATTTCTAGAAATTTTCTCTGGCATTCAATCATTTGATGCATATTCCTTCATTTAATGTCAATCATCTATCACCATTCATGGCTCCAAAGAAATCAAAATCATCACAGACACCAGCAAAGGAAACATCCCCCTCTGGTCAAGAGCATCAACCTTCCTTCAAATACATTGATAGACCGTATTTAGAAGTTATAAGGTTTTTTTAATCAGACCCGAATAAACTATCGCCAGAAGAAAGGAGAGCAGCTCAGGTGACAAAAGAAAAGATTATGTTCATAAACGGTCTGAAGGATAACTGCCCTGATTTCGAGCAATTGGCTCGCCAACTATTAGGGGAAAAGTTAGCCTACTTCCTGCGATCTTGTCCGAAAAGGTTTCATCCATTTCTTGTGGCAGAGTTTTATGCGAATGCCATCATCGCCAAAGACCAGAGATCCTTCACCACGCATGTCACATGTAAGAAGATCATTGTCTCCCCTAAGTTACGGATTGCTGAATTATTTAACAAGCGACTTAGCAAAGCTAATAATATAGCGGCAAATAAAATTATCGATCCCACAGAGAATGAAACGACGAAAAATCCTAAATACTAAATCTTGCGTTCTTAAAATACTGGTTAGGAAAAGTAAAATTTTGGGTTTTGGTTGTTTGCAAATCATAATCCTTGTAAGTAAAAAGTAAACAGTAAATTAAAATACTTTGGTTGAAAACAGTTATGAGAAATACAAATTCTAGGAATATCTCCTTATCAAGTATGACAGGAATGAGTAAATTGATTATTTCCCAATTTTAATTCCTCTTCGTAGTGGAACATCAGAAAAGTATTATGAACTTCTTTGTTGGACAATTTGTAAAGTAGATTAATCAATTACCTATCTCCGCTCGGTCTCAAGATAAATTAATTTACTCCAAAGATCTACAGATTTATCCCTACAATCAATCTCCTTCAGTTATGACAAGAAATCAGATTATATTGTGAAAATCTCTTTCGATTGAAAACTATTACAGTTACGTCTCAAGTAATCAACTAGTTAATCCTAAGATGTGGCCAACAAACGCAAGATTATGAATTAAACCCAGATTTCACAAACTACGAAGGGAAAGGGAAAATAATTCAATTAATCAACACATGCATACATTGATAATTCGAAACCCTAGAATCTGAGGAAAAGATTAGTTACACATATTCAGAGTAATATTCATCATAGAAAAATAAAACCTGAATTGCATAAAAATCAGAATCCGAAAATAACCCCACAGGACTCTGTCTTCAAACATAGACTTCAAAAACCTTGGGAATCTCTAATCAATCTTCAATACTAAAATCTTGTAAGTATTCTAATGTCTCTCTCCCTTGAAAAACGAATTTACATGGCTTTATATAATAGTGGAGAATGTATCATACAATAGCTAAGTGTAGATATGGCTTTATCTTCAAAACAGATGCAGACTAGGAATCCCGAACTCGCGTCGATCATGGGAGATTGGCGTCGATCGACGCTAGCGTCGATCGACGTGGAATGGCGTCGATCGACGTGGTTGCTGCCTTCGTCGATCTTCTCTTTTCTTCCTTCGTCGATCGCTCCTTCTTCAATCTTCTCGTCGATCGACGTGGACCCGAAACTGGAAATCCAACTCTTCTCTGTTTATGACTAAAAAACCTGCATAATTCATCAAACACAATATTACGGGTACAAAAGCCAATTCATGCACGAAAACAAGCACAAAAACGATCTTTACACCACACATTTAGTCAAAGAACAACCAGATAAGTTGGTGAAAATCCTAACTTATCAACTCCCCCAAACTTAAACCATTGATCGTCCTCGATCAATTCACAGAAAAGAAATCTAATCAAAAGAAGATACAAGTGTGCAATGCCTCACAAGCTTCTTTTGCAATCTAAGTATCACTTATTCACATAAACCATGCAATCCAAACAAATTCTAATTGTTAAATTATTGAGGAGGAACCTCACCGGGAAGTGTTTGCACTCATCGCTCGATCAAGTAAAAAGGTTTTGAAAATCACTCATTCAAAGTTTTAGTTTACCTCACCATAGGTTTGATAAATTTCTCATCTCTCCACTGCTTGTTAGTGTGGTTTTTCAGGGAATCAGAAAGGTCTTGATTTGGTTGTAATGTGGCTTACCTAAGAGGTAGAATATTTTTGGCTAAGTGACTCAAAATATTTCATTCAATCACCAAGTCTTTATCATATCTTGTCCACATGATTTTTTCTTCTAACACACAATCTTGTTCCTTCTCTTTTGTAAATTTTCAGGGTTCGAGATTTATTTTGGCTTCTGTGAACTACACATATGAAGTTTTCTTTTTTTTTTCTTCTCAACTTTTTTCTCTTCTCTTTTCATTCATATTCACCAATGTTGACTCATTTTTTTTTTCGAAATTTTTCCTTAGGAACCCCTAATTTTGCATACAACCTCATATCACAATCCCACAGTGTTCATCTTCCAATAAATCATAGTTTCTTGTTCATCAACCTTCCTAATCAAAGAAAGAACATTTTTTCAAGCCTCAAAGGGGTTGCAAGTGAAAATTCAAGGCGAGTGTATGGGAGATGGGCTACGAAAGAACATGCCTAAAATCATTTTCACCCTATTACCACACTTATGCAACCTCAAGAGAGAAATTCATCAAATTCTAGGAAGTAAATCTAATGACTTTGTCACTCATCAATCGAAAAGATGGCACAATTTCTCACAAGGTAGAAATTTTTGTTACTCCTCAACAATTACCCAATTCTGAACAGTTATCATGCAAAAATTTATATTTCAAAGATCAACTTATCAAGCAAAGCAGCTCCTATCATCGGCTACTTTATCACATGGATTATCATTCTTAATCAGCAAATATCTCAATTATCAATCAACAATTCAATTCCAAGGGAAGACAAGTATTCAATTCCAACACCAACATAATCAAAAGTAGTTCCGACTGTTCTATGTTCAAAAGCTCCTAAAACAATACTCAAGACTATTCAACTCAGAACAAGTACCACAAATCAAGAGTTCAAAACTTATTCAACACAGAACAAGTATCACAAATCAAGAGTTCACAAATACTAATTTTGAGTAAAAGCCTTGCAGAGAGCAATTGTTCACACTAAAGCAAAAGAACAAGGATGGTGATGGTTCAGAAAAAACAAAAATCAAAAACAAAAATAGCAAAAACAACGAAACAACGAAAAATTAAAATAAAGCAGGAAAATGAAAACAAACAAACGTTTCCCTTTTTCTATCCTCATACCCCCAAACTTGTTTTACTCGAAGGAGTGGACAAGTTTGAAAGTTAGATAAGGATAAAGGAAACGGTACCTCATTCCTCCTCCGGAGGATCATCCATCTAAATATCGGGGGCAGGCCAAACGGGTAGTCGCCGCCGGCGGTCCTGGCGCTCTCTGTAGCATCGGAGATAGACAGAGTCGGGCTGGTTGTTCAGGAGAAGGCGTTGCATTTGCGTGTTGAGGGTGTTGAGCCTCGTGGTCACGTGCTGGCAAAAATTTGCCTGCTGGGTGTGCTCCTCGGCATGCAAAATAGCCTGCTGCTGCATGAACTGGTACATCATCGCCAGATCCACTCCTCCAGAAGATGAAGACTCTCCCGCAAAGTGACCGGACAAATTCCCACCAGTCTGATCGTGAATCCGCTCTCCTCCTCCATCATGCCTCTCATCATCTGGCTCCTCTTCCTCGGGCCCTTCCAGAGGTGTCTGTGGCGGTCGCTGGTCGGGCTGCGTTAGTGGTCGGTGACGAAGTCTGGAGGTGCCGGGACCTCCCTGTGCTCTGACCATGAGCCTCAAGTGGGCGGGTGTGCTCATCAACCAATTATCACGGAAGTGATAATCAGTGACGCGAGTGAGGTTCCTCTGTGGAAGTGGGAACCTGTCCCCATTGGACATCCGCAGGGACCAACCCGCATCCCGTGGTGACAGCATCAACATCTTCACCAGGGTCCCGATGTCGAGGCCGCAAATGTCATCCTCAAGCAACTCGATCTGTGATAGATCGATGCCCACATACTCCGCAATCGGGGTAATCAATCCCCCGCTCCAGATGTTGCCCTTAGAGGCCTTGATCTGATGCCTCCAATGGTCTATGACCAATGCTGCAGAACTGAATTCCTCACCGGTCAGCATGCAGTAGATGGCGTACAATTCCCCCACTCTCACCTTGCCGCTCTTGTGTCTGCCGGTGATGGACACCCCCATGCATCTCTGGAGATACCGGAACACTGGATTGTCGATGGAGGAAGACTTCAGGTTCCCCGAGTCAAACTCCCGCAAGTCCTCCTTAGCATCAGTTGCTATCTGGCTCCAGAAGCGGGCAATGTCAAAGCTCGGGGGAAGAAAGCCAACTCCCCCTTTCCGGACTCCCCCGATTTCTTCAAGCATGTCCCTTGGTATCTCGTAGTGCTCATTCAGAAGCTGGAATGCGATGGTGGTAGGCTCCGACTCTGGCTGAACCTCATAAATATGGAGTGAGGCAAGAAACTCCAAGACAAGCGACGGATAGGTCCGCCACTGTGCTGTCATCCAAGCACTCCTGTTTACTCGCCGCAGCAGGGCTTCCACATCCGCTCAAATTCCCAGCCGATGCATTGTTTCCGGACATGGGTATAGTGTCTGTCGGACAGCAAACTCGTCGCTTGAGAGCTTCCGAAAGTGTCGCTCATAAGCCTTTTTGGCGAAGGTGGGTTGGAAGTCCATAATCAATCTGCAAGGGTAGTGGAAAAATGTCAAAGTTCATCAAAACCACTTCACAAAATTCCCACCATTCCAACAATCAAATGTGCAATTGTCCACAAAATGTATCTACCCATGCAAAATTGATTCGAAATTCATGCAATTCATCCCCTATCCTAGCATATTACATCATTGATTGAAAAAATGTATCTCCAAAATAGCAGGACATGAACAACACCCCAACAAAAATTATCCCCCAAACTACGATCATCAAATTCAAAGCAATCCAAGCAACCCATCCAAGATAAAGAAGTATATCGACTAAAACAATCAACCATATCGACTAATCATCATGGAAAGCAACGAAATCGTCAAAAATGCAAAAATGGATACAAGGGTTCCAAACTCAATTTCTAGCAAAATCATGCTCAAATCCTTCAATCATATGAAATAATCGAAGAGGAGAGTGTTAGGATACATACCGTGGGTGGAAGCGTCGGATTTGGAGAGAAGAAAATTCGAGTGGGTGTTTGGAGAGAAAAAAAATCATGCAAGTGTGTTTGTGTTGAAAGGAATGAGGGTTTTGGGTTTTAAACCCGTCTCTATCCGGTCCTCAGAATTGTTCGCGTCGATCGACGAGGCATTCCCGTCGATCGACGAGGACAAAACTTTCTCGTCGATCGACGAAGAATTGCGTCGATCGACGTGGTCAAGGTTTCCTCGTCAATCACTGCCAAGAAGCAGCGATCGATGCGTTCCTACAGATGACTGGACCCAAAACAACTCAATAGTTTTCTGAAAATGCGAAACTTGACTGACTCGACTCGACTGAATTGAAAAATAACAGAAATAAAGAAAACAGTAAACTGTTGGGTTACCTCCCAACCAGTGCTTGGTTTTATGTCGCTAGCTCGACAATACCTGTGTCTTCAAGGACGGTTCAAGTAGTACTTCTCCACCGCTTTGATTTGAAGTGGGGTGAAGTATGGTTTCAGGTTCTGTCCGTTCACCTTAAAGTTCTTCCCATCTTGGCCAGCTAGTTCAACTACACCGTTCATAAATTGGCAGATCACGGTGTATGGTCCGGCCCACTTAGATTGTAACTTCCTGGGCATGAATCGAAGACGGGATTTGAAGAGAAGAACCTTGTCACCTGAATGGAAAACATGTGATCGAATCCTTTTGGCGTGGAACCTCTTCGCTCGATTCTTGTAGATGACACTGTTCTCATAAGCTTCATCTCGGAAATCTTCTAATTCATTCAATGCCATGGCGCGCTCTTCTACGACTGTCCTCCAATCTAGGTTAAGTTCTTTCACTGCTCTCCAGGCCTTGTGCTCCATCTCCACCGGCAAGTAACAGGACTTTCCGAAAATTAGTTGGTAGGGTGACGTCCCAATTGGTGTTTTGTAGGCGGTGCGGTATGCCCATAATGTGTCATCAAGCACTGCCGCCCACTCCTTTCTTTGCTTTACCGTCTTATCCAAGATTTGCTTGATTTCTCGGTTGGACAGCTCCGTCAGCCCATTCCCTTGTGGATGATATAGAGTGGTTACTCCGTGTTTGACTTCGTATCTGGCGAGAATGGTAGCAAGCCATTTGTTGCAGAAGTGGGATCCCCCGTCGCTTACCAAGGCTCTTGGCGTCCCAAATCGCGTTATCAGCTTCTGTAGGAACTTGATGACTACCTTGGAGTCATTTGTGACTGTTGGAGTAGCCTCAACCCATCGTGATACGTAGTCTACTGCCAAGAGGATGTATGAGAACCCTTGGGATGGTGAAAAGGGTCCCATGAAGTCGATCCCCCAAACATCAAAGATCTCGACTTCGATGACCGGCGTCTGTGGCATTTTATTCCTTCGCGAGATGTTGCCGGTCCTATGGCAGCGATCACAACCCATTATCTATCCACGACAGATCTCATAGATGGATGGCCAGTAGAACCCGCTGGCAAGGATTTTGAATGCGGTCCGGTTGGCTGAGTGATGGCCACCACTAGGAGATGAGTGGCATGCTTCCAATATTTGTTGCCACTCAGACTGGGGCACACAGCGGCGAATGACGCCATCAGCACATCTACGCCATAGGTAGGGATCCTCCCAGAAGTAGAATCTGACGTCATGCAGAAACTTCTTCCTTGCATATGGAGAAGAATCCGGAGGAAGAACACCGCCTACTAAGTAGTTGGCGAAATCTGCATACCAGGGTGTCTTGGACTCGTACATCTCTTTCAATTCCCTAGCGGCGCAGATCTGTTCATCGGGGAATATCTCTCAGATCATTATCTGCTGATCATCCCCTTCGACCGGTGGCTCGAGTCTTGAAAGGTGGTGGGCAATCACGTTCTCGCTTCCTTTTCTGTCCTTGATCTCCAAGTCGAACTCTTGTAGTAACAGTATCCACCGGATCAGTCTAGGCTTGGCATCTTGCTTTGCGAACAGATATCTGATGGCTGCATGGTCGGTGAAAATGGTTGTCTTTGAGCCTATCAGATATGGTCAGAACTTGTCGAAGGCATAGACAACTGCGAGCATCTCTTTCTCCGTGGTGGTGTAGTTGCATTGGGCTGGATTCATGCTCTTGCTAGCATACTGAATCACATGGAAGAGTCTTCCTTTCAGTTGCCCCAAGACTGCCCCAACAGCGTAGTCACTGGGTCGCACATCAATGTGAAGGGCTCATTCCAGTCTGGTGATGTCAGGACTGGTGCAGTCACCAGCGCCTCTTTCAATTTCTCGAAGGCCTTCAAACAGTCATCATCAAACACGAAGGAGATGTCCTTCTCCAGAAGGTTGCATAGGGGCCGAGATATTTTTTAGAAGTCCTTGATGAACCTCCTATAGAATCCGACGTGGCCTAGGAAACTTCGGACAGCTTTGACATTTGTCGGCGGTGGCATCTTTTCAAAGCTATCACTTTGGCTCGATCCACTTCTAGTCCTTCGGTAGATTCTCGATGTCCTAACACAATCCCTTCTCGCACCATGAAGTGGCATTTCTCCCAATTAAGGCATAAGTTTGTCTCGGTGCATCTCTCAAGTACAGTAGCCAGATTCTACAGACAAACATCGAATGAGCTACCAAAAACTGAGAAATCATCCATAAATACCTCCATGACATCTTCGATTAGATCGTGGAAGATTGCCATCATGCATCTTTGGAAGGTAGCCGGTGCATTGCATAATCCAAATGGCATCCGACCGTAGGCGAATACTCCATAAGGACATGTGAATGCTGTTTTGTGTTGATCTTCAGGCGCCACAACTATCTGGTTGTACCCTGAGTAACCATCAAGAAAACAATAGAAAGGGTAACCAGATAATCTATCAAGCATTTGATCAATGAAGGGTAGGGGAAAGTGATCCTTGCACGTGGTGGTGTTTAACAATATACGTTCATCTAATCTTACAATCCAAAGTTATCCGAAAAGAAAATCAGATTTCAAGATAGCTAAAACAGAGCTGAGCTTAACTTTAACTACTTATTCAAGATTCAATGCTCATCAATGCCATGTTTCTTTTCCTACCCAATCATCCTCTCTTGTTCTCAACTAATAGGCTTCACATCCCACTTAGATCAAAAGGACTTTAAAAGCTTCTAATGTTAGGCCAAGGTTCAAGGTGAGAAAATTTGGAAAGAGTGACTTTAAGTCTAGAGGTGTTGTCTCCCTTATTCTACCCTTGAATTTATTTCACTCTTCTTTCTATAACCCCCTTTTTTTTCATCAATTTGTTAGTACTATCACACTTGGCTAAATCCCCAACAATTAATGTGGAAATTAGCTTTATTTCAAACATTATATAGGCTAACACACATGCCTATTCTCTTTTTCTTTCTCTCTTTTTTTTCTTTTTTTTTTCAGGCCAAAATGCCTATCTTTTCTTTTCTCTTTTTTTTTTAAAAAAAAACAAGGGCAACAAGGTAACACTTCGGCTCGAAGTGACACCCCCCCAAATTTGAAACATAACATTGTCCTCAATGTTAGAGTAGAACTAGATCGGAACAACCCTCTAGACTAGGACGTGTATGGACTGTGGCTAAAGAAGAAGTATGTAAAAACAAGAAAAAGGCTCAAGCTCAAATCTAGGTGCAAAGGGAATTTCAATCATAGCAAATAAATCTTCTGAAGGCACAAAGATCAAGCAACTGCCTTAATCATCTCTAAGTAGTGCGCTTAGACCTAATTCATATCGACCAAGATTGAACTTAGGGTAGATGACATTTCATAATGTGAAATTCAAGATGTAGTACCGGCTAAGCTCAAGCTCATGTCTAGCATATCAGGTTTATTCAAAAGCAATGTTGCGTTCAAACTTTGTTTCGTAGATCCTGATATTATGTACAAAGTTAAACAACAAAAGTAAACGAGGATTGACTCTCAGCAATCACTATTACAACCACGCATGCAGAAGAAAGAATGAGGAAAACGAGGCATCATCAGGCTGAAGGAGAATGAACTACTAAACTTAGAACAAAATATTATAAAACCAAAAGAACTATCATGCTTTAACATGAAACAAGCATGAAAGTTTGGAAACCGACTCATAAAAAACTAACACCCAACAACTAAAAACAGAAATAATATAATCATACGAAAATTAAAATTGTTTTTGCAAAACAAAGATAAAGGTAAGAAGGGACCCTGGTCATCATGCTGAGCTACCAGCAACTTTCGCCTTCTTTCCACGGCCACCCTTCCTTTTCATCAGCCGGCTGGTTTGAGTCTTGATCTTCAGTATCACCTTGTGCATCATTCAAAATCCTTTCAGCAACTTCGCCTGTTTTGCCTTGATCACAGAGAGCTCCTTCTGCAAAGCTTCCATTGCATCACCATCCGCAGCGGTTGCTTCCCCTTGGGCACGAGCCTGGGCCTGAGCATGCCTTTTTGTCAGGTAAGGGATGTTAAAATAGCCCTTGGCAATGCTCCGCTGCTCATCCAAGTGAAAAGGAACCCCTGCACGCTTGCAGAGTTCAGAAATCAGCGAGGGGCAGAAGAGTGGCCCCGCTCGCTCTCTTTGAAGCTTGAGCTATGATGGAATCAATGATGAATGGTACGATGTCTATAAGATCTCCCTTCACAATAGCTGCCACCATCAAAATTCTTTCTTGTCCAACCAGAGTATTGTGAGTTGTGGAACTAATCCGGTTCCTCAGGAAGTGGATCCAAGTGTTTGCCTCGGTTGTGAGAAAGCTGGCTAGGGCAGACAGGTTGTCTTTGGTCTCATCCACCCATCGAGCTCCTGGTACGGACACTACACCCAGAGCTTCATCTAGTTGCTCCCTTGTCACTGAGTTCAGCAGATCCATAAAGGTATGGGGATGCGGCGGATGTGTTCCATAAACTGCGTGAACAGTTTTTGGGTTCAGGATTACTTCCTTCCCTCGGACAATTGCTCTAAGCTCATAATCCACCCCTGTTGACTGCTTACAAATAGCATAGAATTCTCGGACGAGAGCAATAACTGGTGCAGGCTGCATCACCACGAATGGTTCCCATCCTTGTTGTTCAACACTTCGAAGTACGTCTGCAGGTAGTTTAGACAGAACCTTGAATCCCCTTTCCAGATTAAACTTGCGGCTCACAAGCTCTTGCATTGTTTTCTGATGGAGCTTTGATGAAAATTTCGGTATTCCATCAATCTCTTCTGCAGACAACTCTACAACCTTGGCCTTGCCACGCTTAATCTTTTTCTTCCTTGTGTTGTCGGACTTCTTCACGGAGCTGCCTCCCACTTCCTTGACAACAACTTGCTTCACACGCTTTCCAGTATTCTTATTCCTCAAAATCCCCTTGTCATCTTCAATGGTTTCCACCCGCTTCCTCTTCTTGGGTGCCGGCTTCTTCTCAGGTACAGGTTTCTTCCCTTTTGTAGTTGGTTTTCGTCCAGATGTGACTGCTTGCTCTTGCCACGTTGTAGCATTGACTGCTTCAAAGTCCTCTTCAACTTCGATGCTCTCACTCACTTTCTTTTCTTCAGGAAGAGGCTGATCCTGGGTCTCCAAACAATTCTGAGCACTGGGCTCACTCTTCGCTGCAGGCTCTTCAGACTGGCCTGCCTCTGTTTCCTTTGTACTATTAGCATCACCCTCTGATTTCTCTGACTCGTGCTCGCTTTCCGGCTCTTCAGACTGGCCATCAGCATTGTCCCCTGCCTCTGTTTCCAATTCATGTTCTGCTTTTGGCTCCTCAGACTGGCCATTCACACATTCCTCTCCCTCAGATCCCGCATCTGCAGATTGTGCATCTTCCTTTTCTTCAGCAACGGCTTCCTTCGCGAGGTTCTTTACAGTTTCAAGGTCAATTTTTGATGTGGCTGCGTCAACCAAATCCATCAGGTTCCCTTGCTTAGGCTTGGTACCCGCAGTCTTAGGCTTCTTGGCTGGTTCATCAGGAATCTCCACTGGATTCTCTGCACTGGTAGGTGGTAACTTCGCATTCCTCTGAGCCATGATTGAGACAGCAGCCCTGCTTGACCTCCTTAATGGTGGAGTGGGCTCCGGCCTCTTAGCCTTTTTGGTAATCTTGGGTTTTGATGAAGCTGGGCTCGCCTCTTCTGGAGTCGTCACAGGGGACTCAACCTCCATCCCTTTTCTCTTCTTCCCGCTTTGCATCGTCCTCATGTTTGAATCTACAAATAGCAAATCTTCAGACCCCAAAAGCAAGATATAGCATTCGATTGCTTAAAATTTTCTTTTTCAAATCAAAATTTTCACCCCCAAACTTTGAGTTCACTCAAAGTTTCATGCAACAGATTAAACACCAGTTTAAAATCTAAAAACATCACATGCCCTAGCATAAACCTGTCAGACTATCCTGTCAGAACTACTGCATGCGAATCGCAATGATCACAGAAGCCAAGATAAGTATTTCAAATTCTTTCCAACTTCAGGGGTTCGATAATCATGCAAACATGGAGTATCAGTTCATGCCCAAGATAATAAAGCAACACAAACATCAAACCTAAACATACCCACCATTTCAAGTTGTGAAATCAAATAAGAACAGGGAGAACTGAGTTCGGAAAAGAGATGGAACACCCCTAAAAGCAAAGCAGTTAAAATAAAGAAGAGTTTGTATCTGTTGTTCGACGAAAACTTCCTTAAGTATGCACAGGACTTCCCAAGTTCTTTTGCCCAATTTGCTAAAGATGGAGTGATTTTTGAATATTTTCAACAATATCAATCGGGTATAAATAACCCCACTTTAAGAATAACCCGGCACAAGAAATAAGGAAACCCCTTCAACTTCCCTTGATTAGACACAACTTTTCCTTTCAACTCAAAAAGCAAATTTCCAAAACCGTCACTCCTAGGGATAACCACATTCTCTCTCCTCAACGGCTAGGTGTTCAATCCCTATCCACACGTTCTTCTATTTTACTGTTGGTCCCGGCATACATTTTTTTCTTTTTTTTTTTTACTAAAAACATAAAATACCTAAACACATATCATGAAACAAAATACTTAAAAATATTCTACATGCTGAAATCAACTATACTAAACACCCATGTTACTCACTGGCTGTAGCATCTACTATCCTAAGGTTAATTTGCAACCGATTTAAATTTAACTAGGCAGGAAAAATAAATGCAGAATTAAAATATGAATCCTAAGCTATCATCACATGCTTCATCTATTCCTCATGATAGCTTAGGTTACCTCAGCTTCAAGGCTCTGCCAAATTGAAAGAGGCCTTCAGATTTCCCCAACCTTTGTCATGATATTGCTTTACCCTTTGCCCATTGACCTTGAAGGTGCTTCCTGTGCTTTCATCTCTCAAATCCACAGCTCCATGAGGATAAATTTTCACCAAAGTAAAAGGTCCTGACCACCTGGACTTGAGTTTTCCAGGAAACAGCCTCAGCCTAGCATTGAAAAGTAACACCTGTTGTCCTTCCGCCAAATTTCTGTTTGCTATCTTGCTGTCATGCCATCTTTTCACTTTTTCTTTGTATATCTTTGCATTCTCATAGCTCTGCATCCGCAATTCTTCTAACTCGGTCAACTGTAACATCCTCTTCTCTCCACATGACTTAGGATCGAGATTCAGTTTCTTGGTGGCCCAAAATGCCTTATGCTCCGTTTCTAAAGGTAAATGGCAAGCTTTTCCAAATACAATCCTGTAAGGAGACATTCCTAAAGGGGTTTTATAGGTTGTACGATAAGCCCATAACGAATCATCCAAGTGTTTGGACCTGTCCTTCCTCGTGGTGTTCACCACCTTTTCCAAAACACTCTTCACCTCTCTGTTTGACAATTCAACTAATCCATTGGTCTGTGGATGATAAGCAGTTGAAACCTTGTGGTTAATGTTGTACTTGGCTAGGAGAGCAACCAAACTCTTATTAATGAAATGTGTTCCTTCATCACTGATGATTGCCCTTGGTGTTCCAAACCTTGTAAAAATGTTTTTTTGTAGAAATTTTATTACAGTGGCAGCATCATTGTGAGCACGAGCACAAGCCTCTACCCACCGGGAAACGTAATCAACAGCTAACATAATATATTCATTTCCAAAAGAAGATGGAAATGGCCCCATGAAGTCCATTCCCCACACATCAAATAGCTCTACTTCTAATATGTTGTTCAGAGGCATAGCATTCTTGGCTGGTAAATTTCCAACCATTTGGCATCTGTCACAGTTCTTTACGAACTCAAAAGCATCCTTGAAAATTCTTGGCCAATAAAATCCCGACTGCAGCACTTTGGCAGCTGTTCTCTGTCCCCCAAAATGCCCTCCATATGCTGAAGCATGGCATTCATTCAAAATTTATGGAATTTTATAATCTGGAACACATCTTCTGAAAACTTGATCAGGACCCAACCTATACAAGGTTGGATCATCCCAATAATAGAACCTTGCATCGTGTAGAAACCTTTTCAACTATTGTCCATGCAAACCATATGGTTTTCGGCCTGTAGCAAGATAATTTGCAATGTCTGCAAACCAGGGTGCATCTTCCTTGCATTCCATGAGTTGTTCATCTGGAAAAGCATCATGAATCTGTATTGTGTCATCCACTCCAAATGGATTTTCCAGTATTGACAAATGATCAGCAACTTGATTCTCTGTTCCTTTTCTATCTTTGATTTCCAAATTGAATTCTTGCAGGAGAAGTATCCATCTAATGAGTCTTGGCTTTGCATCCTTCTTAGCCTTTAAGTACTTGATTGCCGAATGATCAGTGAACACTATTACCTTGGCTCCAACTAGATAGGACCTGAACTTGTCAAAGGCAAATACCACTGCAAACAACTATTTCTCTGTAGTTGTATAGTTCCTCTGTGCACCATCCATTATTTTGCTCGCATAATAAATTGATCGGAAATTTTTATCTTTTCTCTGTCTTAGCACTGCTCCAACTGCATAATTGCTTGCATCGCACAACAGCTCGAAAGGTTCATCCCAATTTGGTGGTTGCATTACAGGGGCTGTGACAAGTGCAGCTTTCAACTTGGTAAATGCCTTCATACAATCACTGCTGAAATCAAACTTTCTGTCTTGTTCTAGCAGTTCAGATAATGGATTTGCTTTCTTGGAGAAATCCTTAATGAACCTTCTATAAAAACCAGCATGGCTCAGGAAGCTTCTAACTGCTTTCACTGAACTCGGAATTGGCATTCTGTCTATTACTTCAATCTTTGCAGGATCAACTTCAATGCCTTTGTTTGAAATCTTGTGCCCTAAAACTACCCCTTGCTGCACCAGGAAACAACATTTTTCCCAGTTCAAAATCAACTGTGACTTCTCACACAATTGCAGCACTCTCTCAAGATTTCCTAGACATGCATTAAAATCTTTCCCAAAGACTAAGAAGTCATCCATAAACACTTCTAAACCATTCTCAATCATTTCAGAAAAAAATAGAGATCATGTAACGCTGGAAAGTTGCTGGAGCATTGCAAAGACCAAATGACATTCTTCTGAATGCAAATGTTCCATAAGGGCAGGTAAATGTAGTCAAGCTCTGATGTTCAGGAGCTATTGCAATCTGATGATACCCCGAATACCCATCCAAGAAACAGTAGTAATCTTGTCCAGCCAATCTGACTAACATATGATCTACAAATGGCAGTGGAAAGTGATCCTTTCTGGTGGCATCATTCAACTTTTTGTAATCTATACAGATCCTCCACCCAGAAACTGTTCTTGTGGCTATCATCTCATTCTTCTCATTCTGCACCACAGTTACTCCTCCTTTCTTGGGTACACATTGCACTGGACTAACCCAAGAACTGTCTGAAATAGGGAAAATGATTCCTGCATCTAACCATTTAATAATTTATTTCTTCACAACTTCCTTCATGTTGGGATTGACCCTTCTCTGTGGCTGTACTGAATTCTTGATTCCATCTTCCAACAGTATCTTATGCATGCAAATTGTAGGACTAATTCCCTTAATATCTGATATGGTCCACCCAATTGCCTGTTTGTGTTTCCTCAGCATATGCATCAATTTTTGTTCATCCTCATCTCCTAAATTAGAAGCAATTATCACAGGTAGAGTGTCTGCTTCTCCCAAATATACATACTTCGGGTGATTTGGCAAGGGCTTGAGTATCAATTCAGGGGGCTCTTCTAGGGACGATTTTGGTTCTTTCTGTTCCCTATTCATAAGGTCCAATGATTCAAAATTAGCTTTGTACCCCCCAAACTTTGCACCATGCTCAACCCATGCTACAACATTTTCCTCTGTCATTACTTCTTTCTCACATTCTTCTTGTTGCAGTTCTTTCACATGCTCAGCTATCACTGATTCCAGAATTCCAATGGTAAACAATCTTCTGATTCATCTGGCAACTTCATGGTATTGTACAGGTTAAAAATAGCCTGCTCTTCATGAACTCTCAGAATCAATTCCCCTTTTTCCACATCAATCAATGTTCTTCCTGTGGCTAAGAAAGGTCTCCCCAGGATGATGGGTACTTCTCTATCAGCTTCATAATCTAAAATTATAAAGTCTGCGGGAAAAATGAACTTATCGACTCTAACCAATACATCTTCAATCTTTCCCTCTGGGTGAACAGTTGATCAGTCTGCAAGCTGCAAAGTAATGGTTGTTGGTCTTGCCCCTCCTATACCCAGCTTCTTAAAGATTGAGAGTGGCATCAAGTTCACACTAGCTCCAAGATCACATGATGCTCTTTCTACTTCCCTTCCCCCAATTGAGCAGGGAATGGTGAAGCTCCCTGGATCCTTTAATTTGGCTGGAATTTGCCTCCTCGAAAAGAGACACAGTCTCAAACTCCTTCAGCCTTTTCTTTTTAGTTAAAATGTCCTTCAGAAATTTCACATAAGTAGGCATTTGTTCCAGAGCTTCTGAAGGGATTCGTGAACTGAATCACGAAGTCCATTTGCCAAGGATCGTTAATTGGAATATCAAAAATAAATTGCTATGCCTATGAACAATCCTAGCATGCTCCTATATTATTATGCATATGAAGGTTTATGCGGAATACCTGGATCGTTGAACTCTGAAGAACGCGTGCGCGGAGATGCCCTTTGATCCTTCCCACGCACAAAGATTTAATTTCCTAACAGATTGAGGAAATAAATATATGAAAATAATAATATTATTTTCGAAAATAAAGAGGAGAGAGAAGAAGAAAAAATCCTCCTGATTTGATCTTCTGATCTGTATCCCAACTCGATCTGAAAATCCGGTGAAGATTCTCTATCAGATCCCTTGCCCGGTTGAGATGCAGAATTTCCTCCTCGTTCTTAGATCTTAGTCGATCACCGCAGCTCCCAAATTCTGGTTTGCTGTGTGCAACTTATGATCTTGTGGTGTGTTGAGATATGAGGAACTGAGGCCTATTTATAGGAAATTACTAGACTCCTATTGAGCTTGAGTTTCATGGGCCAGACCAGGGACCAAAATGCAAATAGCAAATAAGGCCTATCAATTAATTAATTCCCATATTCAACCCAGAATATAATTAATTAATTAATATTGATTCATTCCACCAGAGAATCAATACTGTCCTACCTATTTGCTACCACGTTTTGAGGTACGGGTTGCATGGGCTCGGTATATCCCCACATTTAAGGTTACAGACATTCGTTAATTAATTTAAGCTCTGACAAGCTATTTAATTAATTAACATCTTATATTCCTGAATCAATCCACTCAAACCTTTTCACTTATGCTTGAACTTAATCAGCCTGCAGGACTTAGCATAACGAACCTTTTGAGCTGTTCAGGGAATGTCACCATCCTATACTGGATGTGGTTACCTAGTTTCAGTACCAGACAGTCATACACAAACTGTTATTACCCAAAATACAGATATACAAGCTCAACTAGAGCCTTTCACTGCAACTCAAGGTAATACACAATCTGCATATACTTCTGTACCTTCATTTAGGCTTAGGATCTCGTCAAGCCATAGAGATCTAGATTCTTTTAATGTCAGATAAAAGAATCGATCTCAACTTAGGTCCTTATCAATGTGTGCCCCACACCAGCATACCAAGCCATCCAAGATAAGATGCTTATTACTGCGTATGCTGCAGCCTACACCGACAGTTTATCCTGGAACTGTCTCAGCTGTGATAACTGTTTATATCTCGCTAGGTCAAACGATCCATACGATCTTCTGTGATCTTCTACACATCGTATGATCTCCCTATAGACGAGATAAGAGGATAATTGCATTTGCGACACATGTTTGTTAATTCAGACAGGAGATGAACATACAACATTTATGATTCCCAGTATATTAACCAATCGACCTTGTACATAATATACCAATCATAAAGCTTTCAGTATATAAATCCATCAATCTCCCACTTATACTCAAAGCATTATACAGGTACTTTCCAGAGTATAATGCGTCTAAACTAATCTAGCTATTACATCAAACATTCTACGTGGATAGCTTTGCCCTCAGCCCAAGGTTACGTACATGCATCTCGTAGACCTTCTGAGGCAGAGCCTTTGTGAATGGATCCGCTAGATTATTTCTTGTATCAATCTTCTCTACTAGCACATCACCCCTTGCTACGATTTCTCCTATAATATGGTACTTCCTTTCAATGTATTTTGTTGCTCTGTGAGTTCGTGGTTCCTTTGAATTAGCCACAGCTCCCGAATTATCACAGTATATCGTGATTGACTTGGGCAGCTTAGGAATCACGTCCAACTCCAGAAGGAAGTTTCGAAACCATACCGCTTCTTTCGAAGCTTCAGAAGCTGCCACATACTCTGCTTCCATGGTGGAGTCTGCAATGCACTTCTTCTTTGCACTCCTCCATGATATGGCCCCACCTCCCAATGTAAACACATAGCCAGAGGTGGACTTCATTTTGTCTCGGTCTGCCTGGAAATCCGAATCAGTATACCCACAGGGCATAACTCCTCACACTGATAGATGAGACAATAATCTCTAGTCCTTTTCAGGTATTTGAGTATGTGTTTTACCGCGGTCCAATGCGCTTGTCCAGGGTTAGACTGGTATCTCGCTACCATACCTACAACAAAGCAGATATCTGGCCTCGTACATAGCATTGCATACATGAGGCTCCCCACGGCTGATGCATACGGCACGTTCCTCATTTCATCTTTCTCCCTTTGTGTCACACTGATCCTTGGAAAGATATATGCCATGTATGAAGGATAACAGACCATTCTTGGCAGTTTGCATGCTGAAACGGGCAATCACAGTGTCCACATATGATCCTTGAGACAAGGTCAGCATCCTCTTATTGCGCTCCCGCAATACTTTTACCCTTAGGATGTATCCTGCCTCCCCAAGGTTCTTCATATGAAACTGCTCGGATAACCACCCCTTTATGCCCGACAATACTTCCACATTGTCGCCAAATAGGAGAATATCATCTACATAAAGTGCAAGGAACACCACGCTTCTGTTGACACATAGACGATACACGCAACTCTCATTTGAGCATTGTGAAAATCCATAGGATTTAATCACTTCATCAAAACACAGATTCCATGACCGTGAAGCTTGTTTAAGTCCATACAGTGACTTCCTTAGCTTCCAGACCAAATGTTCTTCGCCCTTCTGCACATAACCTTCTGGCTGTTGCATATAGATGTCCCTACCTTCTTCAAGGTACCCGTTTAGAAATGCGGTTTTGACATCCATCTGCCAGATTTCTAGGTCCTTATGTGCTGTTATGGCTAGGAGTATACGAATGGACTTAAACATGGCTACCGGTGAGAAGGTTTCGTCATAGTCTACACCTTCTTTCTGACTATAACCCTTCGCCACCAGCCTTGCTTTGAAAGCTGTAATTTCACCATTCGCTCCTTTATTTCTTTTGTATACCCATTTGCACCCTATGGCTCGACAGCCATCTGGCAAATCAGTTTTCTGTTATACATCCATAGCCGTAATGGATTCTATTTCAGAATCCATGGCGATCAGCCATTTTTTTGCATCCTTATCAGATACCGCCTCGTCATATGTCCATGGATCGGTATCATCCAATCCGTTTTCCGGGATCAAGTCAGAGGACTCTCCCACGAACATGTACCTTTCGGGTTGGTGGACAACCCTTCCACTGCGACGAGGCATCTGAACCGTGTCAGCAGTTATCACAGTACGCGTTGGTTCCATACCTTGCATTAGTGGCAGTGTTGGTATAGCCTCACCTGTTGTAGGTGGATTTACCATTACACTGGGCTTTCCTGATGGAATTGCTTCTTTGTCCTCAAGCTCGTGGAGGACAATTTCACTCTTGGATCTGTGGTTTCTTACATATTCGACCTCCAAGAATCTCGCGTTGGTACTAACAATGACTTTCTAATTCTCAGGACAATAGAAGTAACCACCTTTCGTTTGCCTGGGATATCCTACAAACAGCATCAGCTTACACCTACTTTCTAACTTATCAAGTTCCTTTGTCAGCACATATGCCGGACAACCCCAAACCCTCACTCTGTTCAAACTTGGCTTTCGCCCATACCAGAGTTCCAGAGGCATTTTAGGAACTGATTTAGAAGGTACCAGGTTAAGCAAATAGGCCGCTGTCTCCAAGGCATATCCCCAGAACAAAATCGGCAAGCTTGCATAACTCATCATCGACCTGACCATTTCTAAGAGAGTTCTATTTCTTCTCTCCGCTACACCATTTTGCTGAGGGGTTCCTGGTGCAGTCCACTGGGATGTAATCCCGTTATCTGACAAGTACTGCAAGAACTCGTTACTGAGGTATTCTCCACCACGATCTGATTTTAGTGTCTTGATAGTCTTACCTAGCTTCTTTTCTACCTCAGTTCTAAACTCTTTGAATTTCTCAAAGCATTCAGACTTATGGCGAAGCAAATAGACATATTCAAATCTTGAGTAATCGTCAATGAATGTGGCGAAATACTCATAACCTCCACGAGCTTGCGTGGACATTGGTCCACATAAGTCAGAGTGGATCAATTCCAACACATTCTCTGCTCGAGACTGACTTGCCTTAAAAGGCCTAGTCGTCATCTTTCCTTCTATACAGGACTCATAGATTTGATGCGGTACCACTTGGAAAGAATCCAAGAGCCCATCGCATACTAATCTTTTAATCCTCTTTAGATTGATGTGACCTAGTCTCAAGTGCCAGAGATATGTTTGATCCTCATCGGAAGAAAACTTTCTCTTTAAATGATTATTATTATTGGATGAGTTTGCAACATTCACGGAAGATTTATGCATACAATCAATGATATAGAGAGAGTCAATCAGTTTGCCATGACAGATAACACCGTTATTACCAATGATAGAAACTCCACTATAAAAAATAACTGAATATCCATCACAAAATAACTTGGAAACTGAAATTAAGTTCCGCCGAAAAACCGGCACATATAATACATCTCTCAAAATCAAAACATTGTTTTCAAAGCATAAAGTAAAATCTCCAATGGCTACTGCTGAGACTCGCTCTCCGCTGCCCATTGAGATGGTAATCTCGTCATGCTTCAGCTGCCTTGTC
>JAPKLW010003468.1:0-41044 GCA_026898455.1 Plectranthus barbatus
TAGCATTGATGCAGTATTCCACCTGTTAAATTAATTGGCTCCTACATTTTATCCATAATAAGATTTCTTCCCTAGAATTTGTGCTCCTTTAATTTGCTTTCAAAACTCCTTTAATTTTCAAGTATCTTTATCTTTATTTTCGAAGTTAAAACCCTGATTTTGAATTCCTCAAACAATGAATTTTAGGCTCATAGCTAGTATATAGGATAGTTTCCCCACACAATTCCCCTGGATCGATAACCTTAGGGTTTACAAATTTATTTGCCACTGTTTCTATAATTAATCTGTTAGAAATAACAGTGGTCAGTCGACGCGGCCATGTTGGTCGACGTGGAAGCACGTCAGTCAACATAGAGCTACCGTCTGTTTTTCTTTCTGACGATCATCCATTTTGATGGACATTGATTCCATTTCGGTCAACACATTGCGCGTCGATCGACACACCCTTATTTTGGTCAATATTTGTATGTCGATCGATTTTCCTCAATTTCAGTCGACGCAAATTAATTCTTGATTATTTTAATTGTATCGGTCGACATGAGTTATATATTAGTCCATATACGTGCATCAATCGATGCCATTTCATTTCGGTCGACGTGACAAAGTCAATCGACAGACTTGGTGTCGATCGACACCGACAACATTTTTCCAAATTACGTCTTCTTCCTTCGATTGATTCAAACAAAATTTCTATTTTATTCGATATCTATCGTATCAATCGACATAGGAAGTTATTTTTATTTTCCATGATATTCCTAAAAATATTTTCGATTCAAACCAATTTCGATTGTTCGATTCGATTAATCATAACTTAATCTTCTCTTGAAACAACTTGATGAGTTCTCATGCTCTCATGCGATGTACGATGACTCATAATGGATTATGAGATTCTTTCCAATCATAATCTTTGAAGTAATGTTCCGTTATTTTACGAAGACTCGTATTTGTTCAATTAAGTTGAACCATGAATTTCATTTGTATATTAACGATCGATATTAAATCACAAGCTATTGAATTAACGTTTGACTACCTTGTTCTTCAAACTAAATTGTTGAATCATTCTTTAATATCATGATCTGATGGCTCAACTTGAGAAGTCCACGATTGATTAAGAGTCTAGAACTATGTGTCGTGTCCAATCATAGATAATTTATTATTCCTTGAGGATTTACTCATATTCCTTATGTCATAGGAAATGGCAAGGAAATGATTGATAGCTAGAGCAATCATTTGTGACCACACCAACTAAGGTGGACTTTTCTTTTACCCCTATATTGTAACACCCCGCATTTTCCGTGTCATATTATCTACGCTAAATAATTATTTTAATATGTGTAACAAAGAATTAAAGTGCGATTAATATTTATCGGCCTAATTACTAAAACTATGTTTAGCCACCTTATTATTATAACATGGGCTAGATAAATTAATTTAAGCCCAAGTATTAAATCATGTGAAGTAATGGGCTAAAGAATTTATTTATATAATTGTCCTCTCATATATGTTGACCCAATTAGAATAAATAAATAGAGCCCAACTAGAAATACAAGTGAGTGGCCCAGTAGAAGGAAATAAATTAAGACCCATTTTACTTTAGTCTATTTTAATAATTTCCAGAGGATTATTCAAGGTCCGAATTCCTAATTTAAATCGATGTAGCATAATTATTCGAGAATAATTCCGGAGTGAATTTCGAAAATTATTTCCTTAATTTTCCCTATTTAATCGGCCACCTCTAGAAATAATAAGAGGAATATTACATATATAATTTCCATCTAGATATTTATTTGTGTATATATTCGAGACTCATTTCCGAAGCAAATTTCCAAAAATTATTTCTTATTTCTCCCCTAGAATTTTCGACCCCATTAATTAGAATAGGGGAATTATATAAATTCCAACCTCGTATTATAAGATGGGGAAATTGAGCTAATATTTAATTAAATTAAATATTGTGAGAGGAATAGGTAATTACCTTAGTGGGTCTTTTAGAAGAGTTTTGAATCTTTTGATGCTTTGCAATCTAAATTATTGAGGGACAAAATGGTAAAGGTGCATTTGAGACACCATCATTACAAAAGTAAGATATTATGCATACAAGGTAAAAATAACACTCCACCTCCACCCTTCCCCTCTCTTTGATCGGCTGCCATCTCTCTCTCACCCCCCTCACTTCATCTTCTCCAACCTAACCTTCCCCTCTCTTTTCCAAGTCGCACTTGGCTTAAGACCCGTGTGGTGGTCATTCTTTGAATTCACTTGTTATTACCCAATTTTCACGCTTGCTTGCGAATATACTATTTGCTTCCGTTATGCTTACTTTCTTGGTTATCATTTGGGCTTAAATTCTTGTCTTTCAAAAATATAATTAAGTCCTTTGAAAATGTTACTTACTTTCACTACGCTTGATTTCTTGATTATCAATTGAGATTCAAACTCCTATCTTTTGAAAATAAAATCAAGTCCTTTTTGAAATGTCGAATTACTTCCGATACTCTTTAAATGAATATCAAAATTTGTTTTAAACCACTAAAACCCTTAGCGTGCATTATTCGCACGTGGGACTGTCGCGTAGGCCCGGTTTTGGGGCGCGACAGAAGGTGGTATCAGAGCGTAGGTTTTATTGTGCTCGATACCGGAACCTCATTGTAATCGAGGTCTCTAAATTATTTGCATGCTTACTTGCTATTCCATGTTTCTTTGACTTTGCTTCTTACTTGGAATAATTGATTGAACTAAGCATGCATCGTTGTGATTTTTGCCTTTGTTAGCTTCTTGATTGTCAAATATCATCATATCTTTAACTATGCGTGATTACACCTTGTTCTCATTCGCTTCCTTGATTTTAATTTGTTTCCTTTGAATCAATCATGTTTATCTCTCACTTATCTTCCTTGTTCCCTTAAATATGAACATGTTTGTTCTTGTTCCTTTTTCCAAGCATGCTTAATTGTATTTGGTGATGGTTTCTTGACTTGGCTTCTTCTAACTGAGCATGCCTAGTTATACTCTATCCCCAATTGTTCCTTAGGATGATAATATGCCTTCTTTGTTCAAGCATGCTTAATAGTGTTAATTCTAAATTATTCATTTGATCGTTTCTTTGTTTTTCCAAGAAAGCATGCTATTTGTTCTAACCTTGTTGTTGAAATCCTTCATAATGCTTCGATTATTTCATCTGTTTCCTCTAATTTGAAAGAAGCATATCATTTTAGTAAATCATTGGCATGTTCTTTCCAAATCGAGCATGCATAGTTGCACTTCCTTATTCCCCTCATTGGTTGTTGAATTATATTCATTTATCAAGCATGCTAAGTTGAACTTACTCCCATTTGCTTCGTTTGGAATCAAGCATGCACTTTACTACCTCCTTATTGTCGAATATTCACTTTCTTCAAGCATGTATAATTGCGCCTTGTTCTCATCCGTTCTCTTGATTGCTAATATGGTTCTTTCGAATCAAGCATGCCTACTTGTACCTTGTTTCCCTGGTTTTCTTTGAGATTTTCTTTGATTTCCCTTGTTCTAGCATGCTTAATTGTAACATGACCTTAATAGCCTCTCTGGTTGCCGATTTGTTTCCCTTTCAACAAGCATGCTTAAATTGTCCTTGATTTTTGTAAATTATTGATTTGTTTCTTTTCATCGAGCATGCGATTAGTTCCAACATTGTTGTTCGAAAATCCTTCATGATGCTTCTATTATTTTGTTCTTTCCTTGTGACTTGAAAGAATCATGTTGTTCTTTAGCGAATTGTGGCATGTCTTATTCTAATCAAACATGTCTATTTATCTTATTTTCCTTCCTTATCTTCTTTTGCACCAACATGATATTCCTTGTAGCAACATGCCTTAAAGGAATTATGTCTTTAAATATTCTTTGATTCTTGGAAATCATCTTTTTTTTTCAAGCATGCTAATTGGTCTCATATTTTATTCTATCTCTAAGCATGCCGATTATACCTTACCATTCTTGATTATCTATTCGATTGCGAAGTGCGTAATTGTTGATCAAATTAATATGTGCAACTATGCCATATTCCTAAATGTTCCTTTGATGATGGACTTGCCATTTCCTTTCATTCATGCCATCTTCCTTCATTTATAGCATCTCAAAAACTCTATTGAAATTCTACATGATCATGCCTTATTCTCTTGAAATGTGGAATTCACTAAAAACTCTATGTCCATTTTGAACCCATGTGCACATGATATTTAAATTCCATTCTCAATTGAGTCCACATTTGTTGGTTCTTGAGTCTTATTAAGTAAGATGAAAATAATTAAGAGTTCGACACTTTCCACAACGCCCCACACCATCATCGCAATCAAGGTACGCCACTTTTACTTGACTAAAATAGATACATGCTATAGCTTTGACTTGAACGATTATATATCGAAGCATGAGTAGAGATATGCTACCATGAGCTGAAAATTTTGGAAATTTAAGAAGGCATGTATCGAAAATGTTGATGAGAAAGGAGAATGAAAATGTGCTTTATATCTAAGTCATTTGACTACTTGAACAAGCATGTGAATAATGTGGCGTAAACTTGTGATTATCATTTATGATATGTTTAATCTAGGAAAAATATGAGCACTTGGCATGTTAAGATTACATGAGTTACGTGAAAATAAATATGTTAGATATTTAAGTCAATAATGAAATGCATGAGAATTTGATTATGTATGAGTTATTAAATGAACATAATGTAGATGTAGAAGGAGTAATTAGGAAGATATTAGTCCTAGGATTGTTTTAGGATTAGGTATATAATATATGATAATAAAGTATTATCTCGAAAGAATTCCGTGATGGGTCGAAGGATAACCTTGTATGTATGTATATACAAGTGATGGGAACCATTACACCTCGATGTGAAACATCAATCGTCCTAAGTGCCATTTTATTGTACTATTACCTTTATTATTATTATATGTCGTCTACTAACTCGATGGAGCCTCTAATCGCAGGATGTTTAGAAATATTTTGGGAAAACGAATTCGCGAAGAAACCCATAGGAGGATCGTGCTAGACAACTACTTCAACACAAACTACACTAGGTTTCCTACCGTACGAGCCATAGTAAACCAATATTGCAACGATTGGATGACCGTGGAGACTTATGGGATCAACGATGCACAAGCCATCTTGAGATTGACGGAAGTGCTACCACATAGTTGGTGTGCATGGGCTTGAGAGCAAGCTTCTATGTATTTGAGGGCTTACCCCGAACAAAACATGGTAAATGCCGATGCCAATGGATCCATGGAGCATATTTAGAATCAAGACGAGGAATATGAGATGCCACCTTTAGGACCATATGGAGGAGGACCTACTCTACCGCAAGGTTATGAAGAGAGCATAACTACATACATCATCTACGAAATTCGTGGAAGACCTCATCCCTTAGTTTACCGAGTGCCTAGGGGAGAACTAGAGCAACCCAAAACCTCACCCCAATCGTCTCCACTCGTTGAAGAAGGGGGAAATAAAGAAGAAGAAGAAGAGGAATCGGAGATGGGCGTGGTTACACATGAGAATCATCATGAAGAAGAGTGGAATCTCATAGATGAAGTGCACTACCAATTCAATCGAGATGCGATGCCACACAACCCGGCATGGGTGAATGAGGAAGAAGTGGTTCATCCATGATCAAGAGAAGGACATGTGATATCTTTTGACATAGGATTAGCATGGCAATCCTAACTTAGCACTAATCTTTGATGAACCTTATCAATGTATTTAAATTAGAATTTCAAGTTTGGAAACTCAACCCAAACTTCAAGCTTAAACTATCAATCATATTGCTATGCTTGGGAATCCTTTTGTAACCATCTAATTGTGACTAATTAGTGTTTGGAGTTAATGGAATTGCATAGTTTGAATTTGGAGTAGAAATTTGGGCTAAGTATGGAAATGGCCAAGCCGCGGACGTGCCGCGGTCAACCACCGTGTGCGACGACAGAGAGTCGAAAACAAGGCTAAATGCCGCGGTCGAGCACCGCAGGCGGCGACAGAGAGTCGAAAACATGGCTAAATGCCGCGATCAGGAACTGCGTTTCACTAGCAGACCAACTTTCAGCATTTCCAGATTTCAACAACCAACTTCATGAATTTTTAATAATTAATCTACTTAGTGAAATGACATGATTTTTATGCAGATTACTAATTAACATGTCTAAAATTCATATTATAGAAATCAGATTTTTCCAAGGTCCAAAAATAGGTTTTTAAGGTCGTGCAAATTAAACTGCCATAATCTGCGACACATTATTCAAATACTTCAATCTCGAGTTTCACAACTCCGATTCATGCGATTCTAAATCCCACAGATTACTAACCCGTTTTACTATCTACAGTTCGAAAATCCACCCAATCCAACAATCACCGAAACAGCCGTGCTCATTTTAATCTCTGTCCAAAACAGGGCATACTCCAAAATTTCATCGACACATGATTTCTCAACATACATTCCATTATCTCATCCCCAATGTGCAGTTAACGAGATCCTTCGTGAAGTAGGAGGAATGCAATATAGGCGAAGCAAGAATCGCTAAATACCGGGATGAACGGATAATATATATTGAAATGCATAGTAATATACTATGTAAGTGTGTGCCAAACTTTAAAAGGGAATGACTAATCGGGGCCTTGTTGGGTGGAATGATACATTTTATATCCCTCAAAAGGGAGTGCAAAGCACGCAATTACAATACAATACTATAAGTATATAGAGTCATATGATAGAATGACATCGTGAGTAAATGGTTTTTGTGAAATGAGAAATGATTGATCTTGGAATAATTGTGTGTACCACCTAAAGTGGATGCTTGATTAAATGAGGTATAGTGAATGAAAATGTCTTATGATGATTACATGTGAGGTTGGAATGAGACCACTCGAATAATAGTATTTAATACTCTCTCTGTCCCTCACCATTAGTCCCCATTCAAAATGCACACAAACCAATGCTATAAAATTGTTTTAATAAAATAATACATTAAAAAATAAAGTAGTGGAGTGTAATTAGGCAAAATTACCAAAAGGGTAAGGAGTAGATAAATTAAGGAATTCCCCAATACATTTGGTGGGAAATGAATTCCTGAAAATCTGATTTTCCCACAAATTTACAAACACATTTACACATCTATAAATACACTTAAGATTACACACAACAACATCAAATTCAAACATACAAAATTAGATAGAAAATAGGGGCAAAAAAAGATGTTTCAGATGCTTTGAAGGAGGAAATAATCCAGTTCCTCCTTGGAAACTGCATTAATGGCCAGCCAAAAAGAGGGAAGATGGTAGAAGCTGCCACCAAATTCAGCTGTTGCAGGAAGACTGTTTCAAGAGTTTGGGAATCTGCAAAAAATGAAAGAGAAAGGGGTGAAGTCATACATGTTGTGGGAAACAGATTCAAGAGAGTGAAAGAGGTAAAACATGAGGTAAATATTGAACAAATTTCACAAGTTCCATATCAAAAAAAAGAGGGACAATTAGAGCTCTAGCAGACAGCATAAATGTTCCTAAATCTGTAGTGGGAAGATGGGCTAAGTCGCATCTGATCAGAGCACACACTAACGCAATAAAACCAGCTTTGACAGCTCCAAACAAATTTTCTAGGTTGAGTTTCAGTTTGCAAGCTATAGAGTATGTGCAAGATTTGAACATCCTAAGATTCAAGCCTATGGAGAATGTGAGACATATTGATGAGAAATGGTTTTATCTAACCAAGACTACACGCAGATACTACCTCACAGAGCATGAAGAAGAAAAGCATAGAACATGCAAAAGCAAAAAGTTCATCCCAAAAGTTATGTTTATGTGTGTTGTTTGTCACCCCGTATTTTCAGATCAAGGGAATATCATTTTTTATGGTAAAATAGGCATTTGGCCATTTACAGAAGAAGTAGTAGCAAAAAGGAATAGCAAAAAGAGGGCTGCGGGGACTTTGGAGACAAAACCAATCGAATCAATCACCAAGCAAGTGATTAAAGATTGCTTGATCAATCAGGTAAAAAATTTAGACTTCTTTAAGTGTGATGCATGTAAGAATGAAATAATATTGGTAGAACTTTTATGAAATGCAACAGCAAGGAATGCAAAGCCATTTTATGTTGATTATTGTTGATTAATGTTGTTGTAATATTGATTAATTATTGTGATGTTGCTGAATTTCCAGATTGTACCAGCTATTAAAGCTAAATGGCCTGCATGCTTAAGTAAAAACATCTATATTCAGCAAGATAATGCAAGACCACATATTGTAAATTCAGATCCTGATTTTCAAGCAATTGCAAAAGAAGATGGATTTAAGATCTCATTAGTACAACAGCCACCAAACAGTCCAGATTGTAATGTGAATGATTTAGGGTTTTTCAGAGCAATACAAAGTTTGCAACAGCAACATCAATGCAATGATGCAAAGGACTTAGTTAGTGTTGTTGTGAGTAGCTTCAATTCTCTAGAACAAATGACACTAAATAAGGTGTTTTTATCCCTACAGTGCTGTTTACAGGAGATCATGAAATATAAGGGATGCAACTCCTACAAGCTGCCACATATGAGGAAGAATGCATTACTACTTCAGGATGAATTGCCTAAAGATTTTGAAATTCCAAAGGAGTTGGTTAAGGACAGCATTCAACACTTAATGCAGGAAGGCTATACTAATGGATTAGAGAGCCTAATTGATGATTTAGGAGATGTGATAGTATAAATGGGGTTGTGTGCATTTTTTTGTAAAGCTTAAAGATGAAAGTGGCTTTTGTAAGTTAATGCAAATGATTTTTTGGATTGCATTAGTTAAAAAAAGGCTTTTATTAAACACAGCTTTATTCTATAGCATGCGAACTAAAAAAGTTGATGAAACCACTTCAAAGCTGGATAATTTAACACATTTCAAAACAATTTATCACCAATGTGTTATCCACAATCATAGTGTGTGCATATAAAAATTTTAATCATCTCAGAACTTTAGCTCATTAATCCCACTACAGATTTGCATAACCAACAGCCATTCAACACATAACAGAACCAACCGAACCAACAGATCGAAGAACCAACAAACCAACACAACAGAACCAACCGAACCAACTAGCCAACATGCAAACAACAGCCATTTAAACCAACCAACCGAACTAACAGATCGAAGAATCAACAAACCAACACAGCAGAACCAACCAAACCAACTAGCCAACATGCAAACAACAACTATTTAAATCAACCAACCGAACCAACAGATCGAATAACCAACAAACCAACATAACAGAACCAACCGAACAACCTAGCCAACATGCAAACAACATCCATTTAAACCAACCAACATAACCAACACATCGAAGAACCAACAGCCAAATCATAACAGAACCGACAGAAATCAAACAGGAGAAAGAGAAATAACCAAAGGAGAGAAATCACCGGATTTTTGGGAAATATATTTTCCAAAACAGTCGAACCACGGCCTCCTTCTCCTCCATCGGACACCCTCCCTCAACCACCACTTCATTTGCCGGCCTAGCCCTCTCCGAAATGTCACAACCGCTCAGAGACCCTCCCTCGGTTGAAGCAGAACTGTTGTCCATCCACGCCTCCAAGCCACCAGCAGCAACGACCCCATCAGCTTGTATCTCCGACGGTGAGAACGAACTTTCAACCAACCACGATTCCGTGACACCGGCGGTGAGAAGGGACGGATGCAAAAAAGGGGGAAATTTAGAGAAGGACATAACAGAGCAAGGACTCAAGGAACCTTCGATAAAAAGGATGTCACCTGCATGATAGACTGGCGGCAGGGGCAACAACTGTTCGACCGCCAGAGGGGAAGCAAGGGGGTAGAAAAATCGACGGGGACTAGCGGCGGGGGCAACAACACTTCATCAGCCGAAGGGGAAGCATGGAGTGAAACAAAATCACATTCATCATTGCGGATCGGTGAATACGCCTTGGGCTTCATCATCGCGGTGAAGGAGTGGCGGCGGCAAAGAGAATTTCTGACGATTTACCGTCAGAGGTGTAAGGGGGATGAAGATTCGAGGGTATTCGATTAGGGTTCGTATAGTCGAATGGGGGAGAAAGGGGAGTGGGGGGTAATAAACGGCGAGGGTAAAGTAGGTAATTTTTTTAGGGTTGCAGGGGCTGGATAGTAATTTTGCATTTTTTTAATATTAAAAAATGTTTAATTTTTTACCAAATATAATAAGGGGACTAATAGTGTGGGACGGACGAAAACGTAAAGTGGGACTAATAGTGTGGGACGGAGGGAGTATCAAAGTTTCATAATTTAGATTTCTAGGATGCCGCTCAGAGGACGCCCACGTATAAGGCCATTGAATGGAATTGGCAAAGAATGAGGAAATATTATCAATTTTAATGCGAGGAGAAGTAACTTGAATTATTTAGCTCAATTAGAACGCATAGGTATGGGTCGTATTAAAGCGAATCTCAAGTAAGCAAATTGACCTCGATGCCGAGAACTGAAGGAGCTTTGATCGCATGAATATAAGAAACACGACTGCTCTAACCTGTCTAGGTGAACGAAGTATACAAGATTGAATAAGAAAGAAGATATCCACTATTAAAGCAACGTCGTATATGAATACGAGTCCCCGAGCAATCGCCAACCAGCAGCCACGATGTGAACAATGAAAGAATGATCAAACAAAAATCAACGTTGTGACTCCAAGTCGGACCATCGATCATAGAAAAGATCATGGCAAGGAGAAATATTGTGGAAAAGGAATGCATGACTAGGGCCACTACCTGCTATCACTATGGAAAGATACCGCTGATAGGATAATCGAGTTAACTATACCCACAATCTCCAGAATCAACAAAGGAATCGGATTGGGAATAGATAAAATAGACCACCTCTGCCAAGGAGAGACGCACCGCAGAGTCAAACTGAGAACCCTACACCTCGACCAAACTGTCAAGGAAGAGCATTTTGCTTAACGCAAGGAACCAAGAAAGTAAACACGAAAAACCTCACATGTATTTATACGATCGTGAACATACCTGTCATCATACTATTTCGCACTAGAACCTCGCACGCATTCATCTCTTAAGCACGCGTAGAGCTGTTAAAATTGGAAGGCAAAACTGAAGAGAATACACAAGATATTGCAACCCCCACCGGAGAGCCCTTCCGATAGCATGTTGTTGCACGCATTTAGAAACTTAACTAGGAACGAACATCATCAACATCGACAATTTGAATGCCAGAAAGCTAGTCAATATCGACATCATTCCCGAAATGAACTAGTTGACCGACCAACGAGCTGCGATAGATTACAAGGAGAGGAGAACCTCGTTCAACGACCCTAGAGGAAGAACCACCAAATTCGACAGCCTTAGTGGAAGAAAACGAGTACCTATAGTATCAAAATTTCACGCGATCGGAGGAATGAGGAAACAAGGGAGCTACGCCTATCTAGTTTGGTTAGAAAGCGACGAACGAAAAGATGAGGACATTCAGAACGTACCGACATTGCGAGGATTTGAAGACATATTTCCAGAAGGACTACACGGAATGCCACCCGATTGATAATTAGAATCTACGATAGAATTCAAACGAGGAAGCCAAAATTGCATCGAAAACACCCTATAGGCTAGCAACGATAGAACTGCGAGAACTAAAAGTTCAACCACGAGGACTGAAAGTTCAAACCGCAAGGACTCCTAGATCTCGGTTTCATAAAACCTACCATCTCACCCGGAGGAGCGTCAGTACTGTTCGCAAAGAAGAAAGATGGACCGTTACGCATGATCACCGACTATCGAGAATTTAACAAGTTGACCACAAAGAACAAATACCCTTTGATTAGAATAGACAATTTACTTGACCAACCAAAAGAAACCGACGTCTTTTTGAAAAATCAATCTGAAATCGGGCTACCATCAATTGAAGGTGCGAGAAGAGAACATTCCCAAAACAACCTTTCCTACAAAATGCGGACACTACGAGCTCAACGTGATGCCTTCAAGATTGATGGACGCGCCCATAGTGTTTATGGACCTAGTGAACCGAGTCTTTTCCCCATATCTAGATCGATTTGTCGTAGAATTCATAGATAACATCTTGGAGAGCAAAAACGCCGAGAGCATCTCAAGATTTTCCCAGAGGCGTTGAAGAACAGAGAAGCCAGATAATACTTTATACTTCAAAGGTAGAATTTGTGTCCCCGATAATGAGGAGTTAGGAAAGGAAATCCTAAGAGAAGCACATTATACCCCGTATGTTGCACATCCGGGAAGAGACAAGATGTATCAAGACTTAAAACAATTGTACTTGTAGGATTGAATAAAGGGATGTAGCCAAATATGTTAAGAGTCGTTTAACCTGTCAACGGGTGAAAGTACTACATCAGAGGCGCAGCAAAAAGTCGCAACCACTCGAAATTCTCAAATGGAAATGAGAACACATAACGATGGACTTCGTGACCAATTTACCAAAAACAAAATACGAGCATATGGATAATCGCGGAGAGGTTGATCAAAAGCGCTCATTTCAAGCGATATATCGAGCTGGAAGGTTGATGCAAATTTACGTGAAAGAGATAATCCAATTGCACGAAATACCAGAGACCCTTATAGAAATGCCAAATTCACATCCAGATTCTAGACCAGTTTGCAATGAGAACTTAGAACGCGATTGAACTTTAGCACCACATACCATCCGCAGTCCGATGGACAATCGGAGAAAGATTCAAATCTTAGAGGATATGTTAAGAGTCGTAGTGCGAGATCAATGAGTAAAGTAGGAGCAAGTATTACCACTAATCGAATTTGCCTATAACAATAGCTACCAGTCGACTATCAAAATGGCACCATTTGAAGCGCTATGCGGAAAGAAGTACAAATCACCTCTTTATTGGGGCGACATAGGCAAGCAAAAAAAAAACTCTTGGACCGGAAGCCGACAATAGAATGATTCAAGCGGTCGGACAAATCAAAATGAGAATCAAAGAAGCCCAGGATCGATAGAAATTGCATACCGACACTCGGCATAGTGAATTGAAGCAGGCAACAAAGTATTCTCGAAAGTATCACCCTCGATAGGAGTAACACGCTTCAAAATACATGCAAAATTGAAGCCGTTATTTATTGAACCATTCAAAATATTAGAGAAAGTTGGTCCCGTTGCTTACAGGCTAGCCCTACCGCCTAAAGCGAAACGATGTCCACAATGTTTTTCACATGTCTCAACTTCAAAAACACACCCATGATCTAAGACACGCAATTCACCACCGCAAAGTGAATGCACAACCGAATCTGCAGTATCAAGTGATGGCAGAAGAGATCATCGATCGGAAAGTTTAAGAGCTTCGTACGAAGAATATCCCGATGGTTAAAGTGCATTGGAAACACCAGGACACGGAAGAAGCAATGTGGGAGTTAGAAGAAAACATGAAACATAAGTACCCGGAGCTATCCGAGTGACGATTGCAATTTTCGGGACTAAAAATTTTGTAAGAGGGGTAGGATGTAACACCCCGCATTTTCCGTGTCATATTATCTACGCTAAATAATTATTTTAATATGCGTAACGAAGAACTAAAGGGAGATTAATATTTATCGGCCTAATTATTAAAACTATGTTTAGCCACCTTATTATTATAACATGGGCTAGATAAATTAATGTAAGCTCAAGTATTGAATCATGTGAAGTAATGGGCTAAACAATTTATTTATATAATTGTCCTCTCATATATGTTGACCAATTAGAATAAATAAATAGAGTCCAACTAGAAATACAAGTGAGTGGCCCAATAGAAGGAAATAAATTAAGACCCATTTTACTTAGGTCTATTTAAATAATTTCATGAGGATTATTCAAGGTCCGAATTCCTAATTTAAATCGATGTAGCATAATTATTCGAGAATTATTCCGGAGTGAATTTCAAAAATTATTTCCTTAATTTTCCCTATTTAATCGGCCACCTCTAGAAATAATAAGAGGAATATTACATATATAATTTCCATCTAGATATTTATTTGTGTATATATTCGAGACTCATTTCCGAAGCAAATTTTCGAAAATTATTTCTTATTTCTCCCCTAGAATTTTCGACCCCATTAATTAGAATAGGGGAATTATATAAATTCCAACCTTGTATTATAAGATGGGTAAATTGAGCTAATATTTAATTAAATTAAATATTGTGAGAGGAATGGGTAATTACCTTAGTGGGTCTTTTAGAAGAGTTTTTAATCTTTTGGTGCTTTGCAATCTAAATTATTGAGGGACAAATTGGTAAAGGTGCATTTGAGACACCATCATTACAAAAGTAAGATATTATGCATACAAGGTAAAAATAACACTCCACCTCCACCCTTCCCCTCTCTTTGATCGGCTGCCATCTCTCTCTCACCCCCCTCACTTCATCTTCTCCAACCTAACACTCATACAAACCTCCATTGTTGAACCTTCAAGTGCAGCCACCATTCAACCCACGTACCTACCTTAACCTCACTTAAATCACCTCCATTTTTACAAAAAAACTTTACCCTCTCACCTTCCTCTTTCTTTTGAACCCAACCATACCCCTAAATTCCAAGATTTGAAATTCGACCAAGGCTGGAAAATGAAGATTCAAGGAGCTAAATGATAGATCTAGAGACGTGCAAGGGGTAGGAAGCAAGAAGAGAACAAATAGGAGCTAGGGAGAGCCATTTTCGAAGTTTGAGGAAGAGAAGCTTAAATCTGGACTTAAACTCTTCAAGTAACCTCTATTTACCCTCTTTAGATCTTCTTAAACACGTTCAGAAGCTTGCATGTAGGATCAAGAGTCTCCTTGTCAAGTTTTGGAGCAAATGATGAGCTAGGGTTGAAGATAAGCATGTTTAATGACCAATCTTGAATATGTTGATGCTTATTGTTGATATATTGCTTGAAAACATGATATACCTTGAGATCTATGATTTATGAACATTATATGAGATGTGTGATGTCTGAAATTGAACATACTTGTTGGTGGAAGTACATTTGCCATGAATTTATACATGTTAAAGTGAAATGAGTATGCAGAGATGAAGTCTGTAAAATGAGCTCTCTGTTTTGCTGTGGAAGTCGAGTGAAATGGACGTCAATGGGTCTGAAATTTAAATATGTTATACTTGAATGTGTTAGGAATAATTTGGCTTTGTTTTCATGTCAAAATCTTATGTGGTTTGAAAGTTATGCTCTCTGCAATAAAATGTGTCATTCTG
Organism: Plectranthus barbatus; assembly: GCA_026898455.1. Classification (NCBI taxonomy): domain Eukaryota; kingdom Viridiplantae; phylum Streptophyta; class Magnoliopsida; order Lamiales; family Lamiaceae; genus Plectranthus; species Plectranthus barbatus. Next base: position 15,220 of record JAPKLW010003468.1, read on the forward strand.
TGTTGCATGTCAAAAACCGATTTTGAAACTACAGTTAGGCACCTTAGAAAATTATCACATTTTATATTTATATCGTTATCACAAGTAGTTTTGTCACAATTAATTTTTAAAGTCTGCACCCCTGTTTTAGCCCGTAGCAAAAATATTCAGGAAAATCAATTTCCTCCAGCCCGTAACATCCAAACGAAAAATGATTTTAACAAAACGTCAATTGAAGCATATTCATATTAAAATCTAGTTTTTGCACATAAAATTTCATACTCAAATTCTCTGTAAATTTTAAAAGGAATCATTTTGAAAACAGGGTCACATTTAGATACATGACTAGGAGAATTTCACTAAGTTAAATAGCATAGAGTCATTTGCTTCCATTCATATATTTTTCTAAGACTAATAAACACATCTTCTCAAATTAATAATAATTTTAAAAAATATTGCATCTTTAATTCATCACTCATTTACATTTAGAACTAGGACATTAACATGATTTTAAATTAACCTATTTGCATCACTAGGAAAAGGTTATAAATAAATATATGAGCATACTTGACCAAAACAGGCTAATGAATTATGTGTAATAGCTAAAAATACATAAATTGCCAAGCATGATAAGTAGACAATGATTATGCAAGCATACACTTAGTGATAAATCAAATTAAATGACAATATTGTAGACTTAGGATGAAGTGTCACATGAAGCTCATTAAAATGAATATCATGCTTATTTATTTAAATTAGCTAATGCATGAAAATACATGAACACACCTAGTAATTAAATGTTAAACAATCTAGGTGTTGGTGATTATCAAAATGAAGCTTCAACTAGTGGCACCAAGTAAACCTTCACCTCATAATTAAGGTGGGCACTACTTTATCCAATCTTCTTTTGGTTTGCTTTCCAAAATGATTTCCAAAATTTAAAATGAATGATTCTTGTTTTGAAAAGCGATGTGTCACCGTTAAATTGTTTTGGTGCTTATGATTATTAATTGCCACGAGCATTTGGGAGAGATAAGGAGGAGGGATACGATCACCCTCTTGTCGGGAGAAATGAGAGAAATAAGGAGGAGGGAGAAGTTGTAACCCTCATGTGTGTCTCACGCAGTCTATTTGAATTATATGATCGTTGATCTTGAAATGCACCACAAATTGAGTGTTCATGGATCCATGTGAGTATTTAAAATTGTTTTGAGCATGCATGAGTTATTTTTCAACAAAACCCTTGTGTTATGCTTGTGTGTTACGGTGACTACATCATATATATGTATTTTGTTTTTGGGACACCGTGACCACTGGGTGCGCGGAGTACTCAGTCCCTATGTGTGTTTTCTCTACGTGTAGGTACAAGGTAATGGCGGTGGAGGCGGCGCTGTGGTGGAAAGCTAAGAAGGTGGTTCGATTGTGAACCTCAAATCAAATGTAATCTTTTGTGCTATTCTTGAAACCATCCTTTATTGCCCTTGTTATTTTGTCATGTTTGTTTGCACAACATGGAGTCATATGTTAAGTAAGCGTATTTAAGTTATTCATTGACACCTCTTGGAGTTGAATATTTGTCAAGCTTGGATTGAGATCTATTTGTGAACCCCTCTAGTTCATTTGATTTTAAATGGCAAGATCTAGTTGAACCATTGGCATGATTTAAATTCGAACTCACATGGCATATCCTTTCAAACTTTATTGATCAAATTTGTCATATGATATCGAGGCTCAAGGGGCTATGCCTCCATACATAGTACCCATTTATTGCTTATGTTTATTAATTTTTCCAAGTCGCACTTGGCGTAAGACTCGCGTGGTGGTCATTCTTTGAATTCACTTGTTATTACCCAATTTTCACGCTTGCTTGCGAATATACTATTTGCTTCCGTTATGCTTACTTTCTTGGTTATCATTTGGGCTTAAACTCTTGTCTTTCGAAAATATAATTAAGTCCTTTGAAAATGTTTACTTGCTTTCACTACGCTTGATTTCTTGATTATCAATTGAGATTCAAACTCCTATCTTTTGAAAATAAAATCAAGTCCTTTTTGAAATGTTGAATTACTTCCGCTACTCTTTAAATGAATATCGAAATTTGTTTTAAACCACTAAAACCCTTAGCGTGCATTGTTCGCACGTGGGACTGTCGCATAGGCCCGGTTTGGGGGCGCGACGTATATCGTGAGCCAAAATAAAATTAAAATGATGTTTTATTTTCAAAGAAATCAAGCATGAAAGATAAAATGTTTCTTTTTAATTGTTTTGTCATTGCCTACTGTTTTGTGTTTGCTATATGTCCTCTTTGTGGGGGAACCCCACATAGAGAAGAACATCACACGTGGGAACGTGGATGTTAACTGCGCGCATTGCGAGTGTTTAGCGATCGTGCCCGGATAGTATTAAATATACTACGGGTTAGTGCACTGTGATGCTATCAAGCTAGGGGTCGCGCCCTTCTTGGACTAGAATCGTTACTGTGGTAGGCGGCCACCTCCCAGTCACATGATTTTGCAGATAGTTTAACTGTATAAAAGAACATGATCATGCATAAAATGTTTTGGTGGCATGGGAGGATTTCAAAGTTAAAACCCTATGTGCGACCCGATAAAAAGGCATGAAAAAATTATATATGTATATTTTCGGGCATGTGTTCACTAAGTACAATTTGTACTTAACCCCTTGCATTATTTCTAAAATGCACATGTTAAAAGAAGATTAAAGGTGGAGTACGAGGTAGCAGAGGAGTGGAGCTGAAGACTCATCCTTTGTAATAGTTAGATGTTGAAGTATGTCTCTTCATATACATACTTCATTGTTAACTTTCCGTTGCTAAACTCCTTGTCTTTTATTAGACTTTTGGTATCATTCTCTATACTCTGATTACTTGTTCACTCAAGAAGCCAAGATCCCTTCTTGAGGAGGCACCTTTTATTATCTTTTGAAATACTTGGGATATGTGTGATGATTTCTATCTTAATTTGCTTGATCTTTCTTATTGTTTGATATCCCAAATGCATGTCTCGTACCTGATGTGCCTCAATTCTTTGATTTATGTCTGGATTTTTAAATCGGGGCATGACACCTTAAATGTAATCCTTGTATAGGATTGATCGAGTTGTAATAGATTAGAAACGTAGATGCTGAAGATCGAGCTAACAGAGACTAAGTCTCTAATGGGGGAAATTATTATAAATCAGAAGACAAAGCTCGGGATGCCAAGAACAAAGTTTCTGAACTTGAAGAGAAGAACCTAAGAAACTTGAATTGCTGAAGATAAAAGTTTTGTGCTTCAATTTTAGTAAGGCTAGAAACTTAGTTACTAGAAACTGAGTTTTTCCAAAGTAAAATGGAAACTGAAACTGACTTTGGAAATGTCGGTTTTCAGTTTTAATATTCCAAGACCACGTGGAACACAAGGTTGTCGAAGTCAAACTTGAGAAGTCTCAAAGTAAAGTCAAAAGTCAGTACGAGAAAAACTAAAATTTAGATTCGTCAGACTGAAACTTAGTCTGACAAGAGCAGGTAGAAAGTACACTTCAAAAGGTGAAAAGCAGGCGACAAGGCAGAGCAGAAAGAATGGCCATGATTGGATGATCCAATCTTTGTTTCTAACGACTGGATCAATGTGCATAACGGATAGAATTCAAAATGTCATCCACATCTGCCTAGAAATAGCTCGACAGATCGAATAAAGAAACCACCCGAAACACGCAAAAAACAAGAAGAAACTATGTCAAACGTTCTACTCAAAGTTCTCTATATTTTTATGTCTTTTAAACACAAGACTTGGGTTTCTAAATCAAGTTATTACTTTCGTGCATCTATCTAAGTGCATGAGGATGAAGCTTTAAGCTTAAACTATTTTCTTGGTGAATATAACTTTCCAAAGTTATATTCATAGCAGTTAGTTCCTATTCTTGGAATCCAATTCCGACGGGCATAGCCAACCATCTGAGTTCTGGGAAGAACGAAAAAACATCCATCCATCTAGGAAGAAAGCTGCGGGGTGCATCCTCACTCCAACCTGAAGAAGGAGTAAGCTTACAAGGAGTTTCTAGGTGAGTGACGATAGCAGACCGAATGACAGAAGTTTTCGACGGGGCTTTCCATAGATCGTGAGAAGGCTTATAATACAAAAACTTAATGGATTCCCAATTAAGTTTGGAAGAGTGGACGTAGGACTTTGATTCCGAACCACTACAAATATCATGTCTTATTTACTTGCTTTATTTAAGTTTCTGCACTAAGCTTACTTGCATATTTGAAATCTTCAATACTTGACTAAGTATTGAAGCATATAATTTAAAACTTACTTAACACCCTCTGAGCTAAACTGACTTTTCATTAAACTGAAAATAGAGTTAAGTCAGTTTTCAGACCAAGTGCAAGATTAATTATCTTTTGTTGCATACTACTCTCATTTCAGGACTAACAATCTCATGATCTATGGTTAGCTCGTTGGAAACCTTTGTCCTTTGGTCTACTAACGTCACTCGCTCAGAAACTCCTTATAGTCTACTTCTTCAGGTTGAAGTGAGGACGCACCCCGCAACCTTCAATTTGGATGATGGATGTTTCCTGTTCTTCCCAGAACTTCAGTTGGTTAGCTACACTCGTGAGAATCAGAATCCTAGAGTAGGAAACTGACAGCTGTGATTATTTCTTGAAAAGTAATAATCACCAAGTAAGGTAGCTAAGCTTGAAAACTTCAGCCTCGTGCTCTTAGACAGATAAACAGAAGTAATAACTTAAGTCGGAAGAATTAGGTCTCGTGTTCAGATAGCATGGAAATTCAGAGAGATTTTGAGTAGAAAGTTTGACAGAGTTTCGACTCAGTTTTGCGCAAGATTCTTGATGTGTAGGTTCGTAACATTTTCCTGTCAAAGTGCCGAGCTATTTATAGGCTAAGTTGGACGAAAATCTGAATTCTTCCTATTAGACTTTGAGATCCAGCTGTTAGAGACAAAGATTGGGTCGTCCAATCATAGCCATTCTTCTGGTCTACTCTTCTCTGCTCTGCCGTCTACGTTTAACTTTTGTCAGTGTACTTTCTACCTGCTCTTGTTAGACTAAGTTTTAGTCCGAGGAATCTTAGTTTAAGTTTCCTCGTACTGACTTTTTGACACCACTTGGAAACATATCGAGTCTTACTTCGTATTCCTTGTGTCTCCTTATTTTTCACGTGATCTTGAAATCTAAAACGGAAAATTGACATTTCCAAAGTCAGTTTAAGTTTCCTCTCTTGTTCAGGAAAACTGGACAATCTATGTTTTAAGCACGAAACTTAGTCTTCTTCAAGTTTCATGGAATCTCTTCATTCTAAGTATTGAAACTTGATTCTTGACTTCTCGGGCTTTGGATATCTCTGATTTCTTCCTTAGAGGTGGAAACTCTGTTTGCTCGATCTTCATCTTCAGTTTCTAGTCTATTACAACTCAATAAATCCTATACAAGGATTACATTTGGACACATTGGAAACTTAAGACTAAAGTAAGTTTTGACACATCAAGGCAAAGGGATAAACTGAAACTAAGTTTCTAACAGCTAGGTATATAATGCATGTTGAGGTCAAAATAATTTAATCCATTAAGTATCGATACGGCGTAAAAATGAAGTCCGCACGATCACTACCAGAAATTCATTTATTCGCAACGCACTTGGCGACTAAAAAATTGTTGGTTGTTAATTTGTGATGATATTGCAACCGACTTGCGACGTATTTTAATTATTTTTTTAGAGACAGATTTGCGACTAAAATGTTGGTCGCAATATTTTGCAACTAAGATTTTGGTTGTTATTTGGTTGCAAAATTTAATTTTTTATTTTTTTTAACATTCAATATTTTGCGACTTAAGTTTTTGTTAGTATTTGGTCGAGGAATTTAATTTATTATTTTTTTTAATTTTTAATATTTGCAACTAAAATGTTGGTCGCGAATCGGTTTGTAAATTTTGGAATTTTAGGTTATGAAGCCCACGCGAATTTTCATTTTCCCTCGAATCTTATTTTGCCATCACTGTCTTCTCCAACCAAAACCTCGCGCGTGCATCCGTCCATCACCGGCTCCCAACGATATTCTCGTTCCCTTTCTCTCTCGGTCTCTCTTTCTGAACTCTCTTAATTGATTACCACTGACGCAACTTTGTTGTTTGTCCACCGCCGCGCAGCTTCTCGGTCGTCGTATCTGTAACGCCGTTGCTAATCTTAGGTATGCCTCTGCTTCTGCCTCTGCCTTCTCATTCTTCTCGTGTTTGAAAGGGGTTGAACATTTAATAGTAAGGGTGATTGAGTTGTTTATGTATTTTGGTTCGTCTTCCATCGGTCAAGATTTCAGAGGCTCGTTTGTTTCTCGGCTTTCAGGTGCTTTCTCTAAGCTGGTTCATTTCTACAATTTTTTTCTTTGTTTCTTGATTTGGGTTTTCGTATTTTCTTTCTATTTTATGTAGGATCAATAGATTTAATTGTTAGAATATCATCGTGGGTCTCAGCTTTGCTTTTCTTTTTCTTGCCCTATTCTGTTGTCCCTAAATTAAACAATAGTTTTCTTCCTTTTTGGCGTGTGTGGAGGGGTTTTCAGTTGTGTGAGTTTTGATCGATTACACTTTTACAAAAATTATTTTCTAGGTCATTTCAAGTAAGGGCAAAACCAGTATATCTCTTATGCATTTATTACACTTGTCCATAACATGATCTCGAAATATTTACTACTTCATTATTTTCAATCTCTTGCTGCATATCTTGATATTGATAAACAAATTTGTTAGTCGAAAATGTAGCTTCCTTTTTTCCTCTGATATGAGAATTCAATGTTTTACCACCACATCAGCAGGTTGTTCTATGTGCATTGTGATTTATAAAAATGTCAATAAACTGAATAGCTAGCAAAAATAGGGGTCTGTCTGTCTGTCTCAAATTGATTCATTATAGATTTACTGCACCCCTTCAAAATCTCACACTTATTGGTTGCTCAATCTAGGACTAGATTATTTCATGTTTCCCAAATCATGTCAAGGAGTTGACACACCATCCTTCTTCACTACAATGTAACGAGAAACTATTGCAGAGTGTCATTGTGTTCCTTGGAAAGTGATCCATCTACAGCTATTGCAGGACTTTGATTTGTATGTGAATTTCTTAAATGATACTATACAGATTCCATATACATGTTGGATCATGGAGTATAATGATGTTGTTCTTGTTGAGTTGAGAATCATGATATAATAGTAATAGTAACAATCCAATATCTTATGTAACCTTGCAAGTTCTGGAGGAACTTAAAAATTGTGTTCAGAAAGTGTAAGGTCAGGTTTTGACATACCTGATATATAAGGTTTGTTGTCCTTATTTATTTAGTTGCATCATTGATTTGAGCACCTAGAATGAAATGCAGTTCCACATGAGGAGTAGTTGGCTTAAAGTTAGTCTTGTCTTAATCAAAATATATAGAAATAATAAATGGTGCTACTTTCTGTTAAAGATTTTCCTGTATAGTAAATTTATTCGTAATCCACACACTAACTAACAATTCAAAAAATTTGTTTAGTCGCTTGCTTTTTTCATGCTTGTGTACTTTATTTTCACTTTTGTAATCACTTCTCGTTTTGCCACATCAAACTCGTTATTTATTCTTATTAAAAAATAAGTAATATAATTAATATTTATGAATAACTTTTGAAATATAAGAATTTATGAATCCTAGTTTAAAAAGATTTGATTTCAAATAATCAATTAACGAGTAAAACTAAAATTATTGCAATTAATTTTGTACACTGAGAATGGAAGTGTTAGAATGTGTTTTTAATTAATTTGGTCTTCTTACTATTAGTCATTTTCTTTATCTAATCAGTAATTTAAATTGTTATTGAGGTTAAATCTGCCGGCTTTGTTGCTTAGGGCCTCTTTAAATTAGGATTGTCTTATTTATTTAAAATAAGGAGGAAATGGAGAGGTATTGAGAAGAATATTATAAATTAAAGGCAGTTGCGGCTGAATTAGGCCTCGCGAGAGGATTTATTGTTTTAGGCGACACAATTAGTATCGATCGTTTCTCTTTAAATCAAGTTCTAGTTTTGATTAAGACAAGGCTAACTTTAACAGTAAGTAGCACCATTTACTATACATTTATGTGTCTTGATCAACAACATTTATGTGTAATCAAATATATTTGATATTTATCTGGATCAAAGTAACAATATACAAATGAACAATTATACACCAAAAAAAATTATAAATGCTAGTAACGGAAACCGTTACACCGTGGTGTGAAACACCAATTTATATTTGTTGAATTTGAAATTGATAGTTATCAATAGATCTCGATTGTGTGATATGAGAGTATTATTGTATAACACGTGAGAATTCCGTGAACTACCATGGATAACCATAGTTATATTTAAAAATACTGGTAACGGAAACCGTTACACCGTGGTGTGAAACACCAATTTACCTAATGTGTGTGATATGAGAATCATTTTCTAAGTTGAATAATGAGGAAAAAAAACAAATTTTCTTAATGAACAAGAATGCTGAAAACATACCTAATATTTCACTTATCTGGGAACACTAACTCTCCCACAAAGTGCTTATGCTAACTTATAACACTACCAAAAATTCAGCATTTTGCAACCACAAAATTGGTTGCAAATCCGTCTCTAATTACTATTTTGCGACGGATTTGCGACCAAAAACCTTGGTCGCAAAAACCTTGGTTGCAAAATAATTTGCGACCAAAAATTTTATTCGTCGCGAATTTTCGCAACGGATTTGCAACCAAATTTTTGGTCGCAAAATTTTGCGACTAAACATTTTGGTCGCAAATCCGTCGCAATTTTTGTATTTAAATTTTGTGCCCTGCGTTCAAGGAGGTTCGAACTCAGGACCTCCCGCACGCGTGATGGGCGCGTTACCACTGAACCAAACAATAATCTCATACATCATACGCACTAAAAAATATAAAAATAAAAAAAGAAAGAACTTAGCGACGGAATCGCGACCAAATTTTTGGTCGCAAAATTTAGCAACCACTATTTTGGTCGCAATTCGGTTGCTAAATTTAAAATTTTATTCCGTCGCAATTCTGTTGTTAATCCGTCGCTAAATTGCGACCACTTTTTTTTTTGTCGCAAATTTACAATTTTTTTGTAGTGTAAGTTACAAAAGCAATTCAATTTTTGACTTAATTGTATTTTGAATCAGGTAAATAAATAATGAGTAGAAATCGTGATTGGATGTACAAGCGTTTTCATCCTGGGGGAATTTTCAATGAGGAATTTGTTAACGGAGTGGAGGATTTCATAGAATTTGCCATTAGTCGACCTAGGCTCATGGATGATGAAAAAATAAAGTGTCCTTGCAGGAAGTGTGATAATATGTTCTTCCAATCAGTGAATGAGGTTCGTCTAGACGACATGGGTTTGTGAAAAATTATAAGATTTGGTTTTTCCATGGGGAATTACCACCGAGTGCAAGCAATTCTAGGGTTTAGGAAGATGTTTCTGAAAGTAGTACATACCACAATCTGCTAAGGGATGTCGCTGGTACGGATTATAACATGGATAATATTGATGAATCCCCTAACCCCCAAGCACAACATTTATATGACATGTTGAAAGCAGCAGATTCTCCATTGTGGCCTGCATGTGAAACTCATACACAATTCTCACTTGTTGCTCAACTAATGAGCCTAAAATCTGATTATAGCATGTCTGAGAGTTTCTTTGATCGAATGAGCACATTGATGAAAGAGATTGCCAGCATGGGGATATTTCCGCAAGAGAGGAGCTTAGAGAAGAGCTTGTCAGCATGGGGATATTTCCGCAGCAGAATCCACAAGATGACTCCCCACCGCATTCACCCGAAGTTTGAAGGTAAGTTTACTGATTTTATTACTACTTTCCACTTTTTGTTTTGTATTACATGATGGTTAAAGATGCATTATTTTAAATTAACAATTCCATTTACCATCAGACTAAAAGCAATTGGTTGGACCCGGTGCAAAATTTGTAGTTCTATTGTATTCATCCATGTCTTTGCTGCATCCTTGTCATCCACCTCTAGACTTTTTGGCATAATTGATACATTTGGAACTGTTGATCACTAGGAAATTTTGACATGGAATTAGTTTGGGATAAATTGTGTGATAGTAACTATATATATATATATAGCTTAATGCTATCACACATTTTTGTGAAGTTATTTTTAGATTTGTTTGAAGATTAAGTGAAATTTTGTTGTGTCTTTATCATGATGTGCAGGATAAACTTATTACATTTATAATGGATTCTCACAGTTTTCTTGCACGACGTTCCATTAGCCAACAATAATCACTTTATTTATTCCTCTCTCTTTCGGAAATGGCAACGCCCCCACCATATGACTGAGTTCACTGAAGACTGATGTCTGCTATATTTCTCTTGGTAAGTAAGACCTATAGACTCGTGTCTGAAATTTGTTTTATTATGATTATCAATTGTCACATCTTGATGGATTCCTCATGTAAAGTATGTTGGTTGTTACTTTTTCCTGTTATTTGCTTCCGGATATTATTACCTGTAATGTGTCTTAACTAGTTGGTGCTTAAAGTATTTTGATATCCAGTAGTTCTTCAGTCATTATATTAAATTGATGAATTGGTGCTATCATGTTTATAGTTCTTGGTAATTCTGTGCTCTAATATCCTATTAATATGATCCGAGTAGCTTTCAACTTTAGTTTTGATGTTTACAGCACTTTCTCTACCATTATGTTTGTTTTACAGATCTTGAGATGCTAATGCTCGAATCATATTTGTAACGCCCCGTATTTTTCCAACCTTTTATTTAATAAATTACGAAGCAAATGTCGCTACAACCAATATACTATTAATATTATCAAGCGATTTCTCTACGACATCCCAATTATAGCCGCAAGGGCGAATAGTGAAATTCGATTAATAAATCACGTATGATGTTCAGGATAAATTATTCGACTCGATAATAATTATTTTCGTCGTAGCGACGCGATTGGACTGAACTAATTATTTAAGCCCAGCCTTTTTATTCAATTAAAGATTTGGGCTAAAGGAATTCTATTTATTTTAAATGAGTTGGGCCAAATTAAATAGGAGCCCACATGAGAATAAATAATTAATCTAGCAAGTCCATGTATACTCCATATCTAAATTCATAATTATCGAAATAATTATCGATACAAGAAATATAGTCCGGAAAATATTTATATTAATATCGACGAATTATATAATATCGATATTACTTTCAAGGCGAATTCCGGAATTTAATTCCATTAATTGGAAGCCAAGAATTTTCGACATATATATAGACACGATATAATGACCGATTTTAATCGCGAACCAATGGACATACGATCGAGTTGTTGGAATAATTAATGTCCAACTTACTAATTTTTATAGCCACATTACTTCTATTTATGAAGAAGAATTTAATTAAATATAGGAAGACCCATATTATTATTTTATTCTCAAATATTCATACGACGTCCGATTTTGAAATCCTAAAGCGAGAGTTCCAAGAATGAAAAAAATCGTCATATCATTTATTTAATTATCGGATTGCAAGACCATAGTGAAATAATTTAATTAGAGATCATGGGTTGTACTATTTCAAATAATTATGTAGAAAAATAATTACTCTACCACCTATTTAGCAAAATTACCACAAGGGCAATTAGTTACAAAAGAGAATTTGAATCATTGGAGGGCATACATGAAAAGTAGGTATGTGATCATTACAAAATCCCATTAATCCATGCAATATAATTTTTACACTCCACCTCCTTGTATCTCCCCACAAAGTTGATCTCCTCCCCCCTTATTACTACAAAATTCTTTTATTTTATCTTTCAAAAATCATTTCACCACTTTAATTCATCTCCTCCACCAAAACCCTGCACCATTTCTCTCTCTACACCATTGAAGAACCTCCATTAAAATAGCCACAAAAATCTTCAATATCCAACCCTTCCCCCACCTATTGAGCCTCCATTTTCACAAAAAGCTTACCCTCTCAACCTCCTCTACGCAATGACGTAAGAAGCCCTATGATCGGAGCACATTGATCTCAAACACGAAGTGGAATCAAGCTTCAAGTAGGAGAAACATGATCCCCACGAAGAGAGGAGCGCGAATACGCAAAGATCTAAGCTAGACGACGTCGGGAACAACTCGAAAACTCGAAAGAACTATTGCTGCGAATTTCTCCCTCCAAGTAGACAATTTCTACACTCCCTATGACTTCCTTGTTATGAATATGTGATTGCATGTAGGATCAAGAAGTCACAAATTAAATTTTAAAGGGAATGGTTGAGATAATGCATAACTAGGTCTAAACTTGATATATGTTGCATATTTATGAGTATGACACCTATATATATGATTGATGTTTGATCAAGCTTAAGAATCATGACCTTTGATGCTAAGGGCTGATATTCGAACTAAGATGGATCTGAAAATGATATATATGAAGCTTGGGGATGAGATAATGGCATGTATGTTGAGAAATCATGTATTGATGAAATTTGGGAGTATTCCCTGTTTTGGATAGAGATTAAAATGAGCACGTCTGTTTCTGTGAATATTGGATTGAGTTGATTTTCGAACTGTATAAACTAGAACGAGTTAGAAATCTGTGGAATTTGGAAATTCATGAATCGGAGTTGTAAAACTTGAGTTTGAAGCATTTTAATAATGTGTGGCAGATTCTGGCAGTTTAAATTGCACGGCCTTAAAAACATAATTCTGGGCCTTGGAAAAATCGGATTTTTATAATATGAACTCTAGACATGTTAATTAGTACTCTGTAGGAAAATCAGGTTATTTCACTTGATACATTAATTATTAAAAATTTGGGAAGTTGATTGCTGAAATCTGAATATGCTGAAAGTTAATTAGAAAATTGCTTATGTTAGGCCTCACCGTTTTTAAATGAAAATTCGTTTTAACGAACCATCACTTTGAGCACGTGCACATTAAAATCTTATTTTTATAAAATTAAAATCAGCCTCATTAGGTGTCTAGATCATTTTTTTCGTTATCTTGAAAATAGACTAGTTAACAGGTAATAACTCATATTTTTGGACTTAGAATAATTTGATTAATTTTCAGATTTCACTAAAATATTCTAAGGCCTAAATGCATAATTGGTCCACCTAGTTAATTAAAAATAATTGCTTTAGGTTAATAATAAGTTGTTAACTAGATCACTAATTCCATTATCCTTAATTAATAACTAATATAGCAATTTGGTATGAACTTGTTAACTAGCTTAATAATTTGACTAAGTTATTAAATCTTGTTCAATAAAATAAAACCTAGAAGTCCTTGAATCTTGTTCTTTATAAATTTCGAATTGCATAAATTGTAATTGGGTAATTAATTGAATTAAATTGATTTAAGAACTTTGATAATTATTTTGAGTCAAAGACATAGTAGTAATTTATTCAAACTTTAATTAGGTACTTTAATTGCCGAGAAGGAAGCATCGACTAGCGGAACTAAATAATCGGGTCCATCGAATTATTTGAGGTGGACACTACTTTATCCTATCAAATGGTTTTGTCAAATGTTTTCTCCAAAAATGATTCTTTTGTTTTAAAAGCATGTTACACCGCAAAATTGTTTTGGCACCGTATGATTGTTATGATGGTCTGAATTGGTGGATGAATGTTAATTATTTGGAGATGTGTTGGATCGGGGAAGTGGCTACCCCCGTGGTATTGTAAGCCTAATGCATTAGCCCGGATAGTAATAAGACTACCGGTTAGTAAGGGTGCTTAAACCTTACCGGGTAGATAGCGAGTGGCCACTCCTATCTTACCCCTTGTGATTATGTGATCATGTTGAATATGAAATGTTGATATGTTGGGAAAACGATTATGTGGTGCCTAATTTGAGTGGGAGCTCCCAAGTGAGGAAAATGTTTTGAGCATATACATGAGGCTTTCAATAAAAACTTATATTATGCATGAGTGTGCGGTGTTTTCATGATATATATATGTATTTGTTTTCGGGACACCGTGACCACTGGGTACATTCGTGTACTTAGCCCCTATGCGCGTTTTTCCTGCGTGTAGGTACCGATTGATGAAGGTGAAGGTGGCATTATGAGGAGGGGATCGAAGGAGGAAACCGAAATGGGTTCATATTTGTATTAATTATTCGGTTTGTACTAATTTAGAATCCATGTTGCTTTTGATCATATCTTTTGAATGGCATGTATTGCACCACTCTGATTACTTGGATTGTTGATCTAAACTTTCTCAATCTCATTTTGTACTAAGCTTTCAAATACGTGAATGATTGATTCGCACTTCCTTTAAACCTTGATATGATTCAAATTCTTGAAGGCTTGATTGATTAAATGCTAGTTCATGAAATCACTTATTATTCCTATGGTTCATTCTTGCCTAAAGCATGCTAATCGTTCTTGTTCTCCTAGCATGATTTAATTTGTTGGTTATGATATCCAAGCGACGAGCTATATCTTCATACATAGTCCCATTTGTACCTGCATTCTAAATTGAAACAGGCCTTTTGTGCATTCTTTGAAGCATGACTTAAAGTATTGTTCCGTCATGCTTGTATCATCCATTCGACTCTATTTTCCACTGCGAACTATTTATTGCTTTTCCTATCAAGCATATGTTAATTTATTGTCTCACCATGCTTGTAACCATTTAATAGATTCTAATATCCGCTGCGAACTATTTAATTGAACCAAATGATATCATTTCATTTTTGATCTATTCTTTACTTGTTTCCGCTTGAATAAATATTCCTTCTTAAAACCACAACTTCCCTTAGCGTGCATTGTGTCGCATGTGGGACTGTCGCATAGGCCCGGTTTGGGGGTGCGACAATATTGATCTTCCTTTTCAACTTCGTGATATCATATTTTATTAACAAAACATCATTCTTCCTTCCGCATATGAATGTACCATCTGATCCTTGTTTACCTATATTCTCTACTCATATATTATGTTGAAAGGCAGTTGCTATCTCTAGACAGTATACCACATATTATTGGTCAAGGATGCATAATTTTAGCAACTAACTATTGCTTGGTTCTTATAGGTTAAGCTTATTTTTGCATTTGCTTTATTCTTTGATGGATTATATTGTTTCTCTCTTTTGCATTAAAACCTCTATGAATCTTAGCTTGCTTTGCCATTGATATCATTTGCTTTATGACTTCAACATTGAGATAATTTTTCTTTGTTTCTATAAACTGACATGTATTATGATGCCTGAATTGCCTACTACAAGGATACTTAACCCAGTTTTAGAGCACATCTATTTATTATTGCCAATGTACTAAGCTTTGAATATTCAATATAATGTTCATATAGGACTTTTTGAAGGATTTACAGCTTGTGTGGTATTCATTATGTTTCTTCACTTTTTGAAGGTAATGTTACTGCATTGATTTGGGGAGCCCTGCCACAACCATGTTCTAACCGACAAAAGAATAGAGTAAAGACTAACCCGAAGCAGATGACTTTCAATTAACTATATTGTTGAAAACTTGAGTGCAAGTTGAAGAAAATTATGGCTAGTGGTTTTTGTATGCTTTTGATTCTGGATTATCCCAACTTTTGGATTATGAAACTTCTAGATATTTATGCACTGGATTCTGATATTCATGTAGTTTTTAATGCCACCAATTTTACTATGTAGCCTAATTCTTTTCTAAATACATTATGATTGGAATATATATTTCAAAAATATTATAGAAATCGCGATGGATTTGCAATAAAAATATTGGTTGTTAAATGTACCCAGCAAATGCAGACGGATTAACGACTAAATCTTGGTTGCTAAATATTACGACCAACATTAGTCGCAAAATTTGGTTGCTAAATTGTACCCAGCAAATGCAGACGGATTTACAACTACGAAGATATTGCGACCAACATTAGTCGCAAACGTTGGTTGCTAAATTGTGCCCAACAAATGCAGACGGAGTTACAACCAAAGTGTTGGTTGCCAAATTGTCGCGAAATGTTGCGACTAAAAACTCGTCGCATTGTCGTCACAAAATCTTTTGCGACGGGATAGTGTTGGTTGCAAAATTTTTAGCGACTTCATGACTACCATTTTTGGTCGCGAATCCGTCTCCAAATGATGATTTGCGACCAAATATATTGTCTTCGCGACCAACTTTTTGGTCGCGAATTATTCAGTTTTTTGCTGTGGATCAACATTCGAATATTCATTACAACAAATATTTTAAATTGTTTGATGTACAAATAAGATGTCTTCGTTCGAATTTATATGAAAAGAATCTTTGAGAAAATTATTATTATATATGTTTCAATCTTGAAGATTAGATAATTTTCCTTAGTTATAATTTTCTATATTAATTAAGATATTTTTCATATCAATTATGATATTAATATCCTATGATTAGTGCATATAGTTTTATTTTTCATTCTATTAAAATTATAAATATTCATAATTCTCTCAGTTTAAATTACTTTCTAATGTACCATTTCATCAAACTAATTATGATTTTATTCATTTTAACTAAATCTATATTGCACATGCTTAGTGGGAGTAAACTATGTATTGACTTATAATGAATTTGTTGATGTATTATAATGCATGTATTTCTCGTTAAAATGCAAGATAACTTCGAAAATTGAAGAAGAATAAAATGATTAAATATTGTCGTATACTGAAGATGTTAATGTGCTATAATGCAAGTATTTCTCTCTACAATGCAAGATAACTTCGAAAAAATAAAGACGAATAAAATGATTAAATGTTGTCTTATAATAAAGATGTTTACACTATAAGGAAAGTAGTTATGTATTATAATGAAAGTAAACTATTGTTATATATAGTGCAACACACAATTTTAAGTATAAGCCAAATGTGCAAATTACCTTATTATGCAGATTTTTGGGGATATAATGATCGTCATTCCTCTCACATGCGCCAGACTCTCTTCAAAGGCACACATATGAATATGACCAATCTCATATCTCTCCACCCCAATCAAAGGCACTCTATCCTTTTTCAGATCATATTAAAAAAAAAACATTTAAGAGTTCACCAACAATCGAAAAACTGAAGACGGATAAAATGACTGAATGTTATTTTATAATGATTATGTTGATGTACTATAATGCATCTCTTTCTCTCTAAAATGCAGGATAATATCAAAAAATGAAGACACATAAAATGAATAAATCTTGGCTTGTAATGAAAATGTTAATGTACTATAATGCAATTATTTTTTCTCTAAAATGCGAGATAACTTCGAAAAAAATGAATGAGAATATATTACTGAATATTTTTTATGATCAATAGATTGAAGTACTATAATGCATGTATTTTGTCATTATAATGCAAGATAATTTCGGAAAAATGAAAGCGAATTTGACTGAAATAATTTTAAAAGCGGGGTGGATTTTAAGTATGAGCGAAATGATGAAATTATCTATAATGCAGGTTTTTGGGAAAAATGAACGTATTAACTTGATCTAGACCGTACATTGAGCGAGATCTGCGGCTATAAATTATTCTTATTTTTAATAGACCTTTAGAGATCTGAAGAACGATTCCACTGGAAATCTTCTAGCCTGTGTCCCACGAACCACGATCGGATACTGGGTGGATAGCAATCCTCCGAATCGTAGATGCCAATCCAAAACTCTAGATCTACAAAGTTTGAGAGAACTAAACCCTAATCGTCGCTCAACACATGAGCTTATGAAAATAACAACTAGTAGACAACTAGGGTTTTTCTCTCAACCATAAGATCCTATTTATAGGCATCTTCTAGGGTTTCTATTTGGGCTAGGTCAGGGATCTCTAGAAGGTATAGGATTGGGCCTTCCATAAGTCCAAACACATATATTCAGCCCAGAATATAAATTGAACTTATAACATTAATTCATTCCACTAGAGAATTAATGTTGCAACTGCCATCCTATCCCGATGTGAATCAGGGCTTCTATTTGACTTAATTAATTCCCCGTGTTTAAGATAACCGCACATCCCTTAATTAATTAAAAGCTCTGACAGCATTAATTAATTAATATCTTAATCCTTAAGTAGTACCTGCTCAACATTATTATCGTATCGGAATAAATTCTACCTGCATGGTTTAATACGATAAAACTTATGAACTCCTTAAGGGGATGTCATCAACCTGGATGTCCAGGACACGGTGCCCTAATGTGACTATATAAACACATACAAATAATGTTGTTACCCAAGATGCGGAGCATATTGAATCATTCTTTTGACTCTCACCCATGGTAAGTCAAAGTAACAAACTATCATTTGCATATATCTAAATATCACATTTAGGGTTAAAAATTATTAAAGTCGCCGAGACCTTGGTTCTTCATAGAGTCAGAACAGAAGAATACGTCTAACCGCGATCCATTCAATGCGACACCACGCACTAGCATAAACTAATAACCAAGACTAGTTATCTCAAGTTTATACTACAACCTAAAACAATAGTTTATCCAGAACTATCTCAGTTGTGAATACGTTTTATATCTTATAAGGAACCCAACAATGCGATCTTCAGTGGGACGACGCACCCACCACATTGTCTACAATATAAGATAAGTGGATATACATGCAATCATGAGATTGCATCAATGTGATAACGTTTGTTTCAGTTATTTACAGGAGATTAAGTACATGACAAAGCTCGCTTAAAAGTTTTCGCTTTACAGTATACTCCAACAATCACCAAATCAAAGACTTAAACAACCATCATTAATAGCATAATCAAGACAATCCATCAATATCCAAATAGTACCAACCACGATCATTCTCTCATCATACATCATAATAAAGGTTCTCTAAACATAACAAGGTATAACAAAGCATCGTAAAGATGTCCAATCCAAATACAACCACTAACTCATGAAATAACAGCAATAGCACAACTCAATAGGATCCCTCCGATAGATCCTCATACTCCTCTTCCTCTTCAATCTTCATCTTTCCATTACCCTTGTCCTGAGCTACCGTCCTCCTCTCTCGACTGCCCTCTGTGTCACTGGATAAGCAGATCGGCGTCTGTCTCATCCCATAGCCATGGATGGTCCCATGGCCTCCAAACATGTCCTCCCATCCGCTCTCCGTCGGCCTCAGCCACATCTCTGCACTGTCCCATCCGGAGTCCGGGGCTGGCTTAGCCCGGCTGGGCTCTCCGATATCCTGCTGCGGTGGCTGATACGGTGGTACGGGCGGATCATGACATCCAAAAGGCAACGTCGGATCCTGATATGGCGGAGGATACTGAACTGAAGCTGTAGAGAAGTCACACCAAGCATATGGGTCATAGGCTGGCTCAGGTGGAGGTGGCATATGAGCCTCAGAAGGTGCATGTGTAACATGAGCTACGGCTGGGGCAGGCGGTGAGGCTGGGGTCCACTGCGGCGATGAAGCTCTGGTCCTGGATGCTTGAATACCTCTGGAAGATGCTGGCGAAGGGCTCCCCTCCGCGATAACCTTCTGAATCAAATCCGCCATAAAATGCCGGTAACTCCCCACAGTGCCCGTCACACTGTCACTGTGCCATCTGGTCAGCGACAACACCTAGTTGGTCCATCTGTCCGGCATAAGATTCATCGTCCTCTCTATCGCCTCCCGATTTGTCACTCCCGAATAGCGTACTCTATCCCATAGTGCCAGGTAGTCCATGATGGGTTTTGTATACTGAAAGCATTTATTATAATGAGTATACAACAGTTTAATTCTCCTATCTGTTAAACAAACTACATGTGTGAACAATGGTATCCTCTTGTCTCACCGATAGGGACGATCATACGGCATGTTGTAGATCACAGAAGATAGTATGATCACCTGACCTAGTGAGACATAAACCTAATCACAGCCGAGACAGCGTATGAGGATACGTCTGTCCGGATGGCAGCAGTATTGTCAGAATAAGTAGTCTGTCTTGGTTACTTGACATGCTGGTACATAGAGGTGGCGTATTGATGGACCGCAGTGAGATGTATTTGTCTGTCTGACATCAGCGAATACAAGATCTCGTTATATTGATTGAGTCCAAACCCTAACAAAGGTTCAGGGGTTTGCACGGGTTGACTGTTGCTTTGACTTGCCATGGTGGAGAGCCTAAGTAACGTGCTCGTATATCCGCATCTTGGGTAACAGCAGTTCGTGTAGTACCGACTGAGACTGGGTTTAGGTAACCATATCCGAGTAATAGGATGGGGACATTCCCTGAGGAGCTCAATAACATTCATCGTGCCAAAGTCCTGCAGGTTGATTAAGTTCAGGCACGAGTGATAAGGATTGAGTGGTACTACTCAGGAATTATAAGATATTAATTAATTGTAGTTAGAGCTTGTTAGAAGCTTCGATTAATTAATGAATGTCAGGTAACCTTAAATATGGGGATTCTCAATTAATGCAGCCCGTTCTCATAACCTGGTAATAAAGGGGTAGGTCAGTATTAATTCTGTGGTGAAAAAGAATTAATATTAATTAATTAATTATGTCCTAGGTTGTGGAAATTCATAGGCCCACTTTATTATTTGCATTAGGTCCCAGGTCTGGCCCAAGGAAAGTGTGTTGAATTGAGCCCAGGAGCCCATTAGGGTTTACAACCCTAGGTCTATAAATAGACAGCTCTCCCTCACAAGTTGTATCACAATTGAAAAACTAAAACCCTAGTGAGAGAGAGTGTGTGGGCGCCGACTTCAAGAGAGAAGAGGAGGAGAATTTTCGAATTCTGGTCCTGCTCAAAATACAGATCTGTGGAGTCCTCACCAGTAGCAGATCTGAACGCACCGGGAAACAGATCTGAAGATCTAATCTGGAGAAAAACTCCTAATTCTTTCTCTTTCTCTTTTTCGATTATTATTGAATCTAGAAATTAGATTTCTAATTTCTTGTTCCGCAGATTTAATTATATCACGTGGTTGGTTCTGGATCTGGGAATAGAAACGCGAAAGATCGTTTCTGAGACTACAGAATTAAGGTAAATAATTCTTTATCCACGCATTAAATTCAATAGGAGCATGCTTAGGGTTTATGAATGGATTATGAACAATAACCATAAACGGTCCGGTTCATTTGGTTTTGGTGATTCGGTTCACGGGAAAACCCTACAGTCCAACAGTGCAGATGCGAGGTTCTCCTCGGAGAAAGGAAGGTGCTCCCTGAACCGTCTCACTAGCCTCTCCTGAGAGTCCATCTGACACAACAACAACAACAAACGGTCAGTCCCAAAGTCAAAATAACATCACCATACACAACTCCGTATCCCAGTGGCAACTTGTCCTCCGACACACCATGCTGAGGGTCTAACTGATCCTCGCGCTAACACACTCACTCGAGTCTCGACTATATCTGTCAGGCTCTCTGTGCATTCTGCACACTGAACTCAATTACTGGATTCTCCAGCTTACGAGAAATTTTCAATTTCACAACACAAGGTCAAAGTTCTAAGTTCAATTAACCATGGGTGTCGTTTCACTCCACCCTTACTACGTACAACACATAACAACATTACCCAATGTCAATGCCTTTTCAAAGCCCAAAGTCAATTAGGGTTTAGGGTTAAAACAATTCAACTTCCTCAAATCACATAAACACTGCTTCCTTTCAATTCCACAAATCACTTTCAAAATATTCAACTGTTTTTCAGAAATACTCAAATCATACTTAAGTTGCAAATAGGAAACTTTTAAAAATCTTAAAACGTACCTCAGGTTGCGCAGGATGGAGTAGGGTGTAAACATAAGCGGACAATTTGACCATTGTTCAAACTCAAACACTTTTAGGACTTGAAGTTTTCAAAATACTTTAAAATCTTTTAAAACCCAAAAACTCAAGCTTCGATACCACCTCTGTAATGCCCCTAACTGACCTTCCCTAATTTGGAGTCGCGTTACATTGATGCTCAGGTTTTTCCAAACATTTTCCCAAATTTTAAAGTAAAGCGAAAGACTTAAATGAACTGAAAGAAGTAGCGGAAGACTTGATTAAATTGAAAAGATAGTTAAATACATCAAAAGTCATGCTTCGAGTTTGAGTTTAAAAGAAACAGTATTCAAATCAATCAGCATTCAAAATATGGGAAGGATTTAGCAGAGCGTGTAGCAGCGTGTGTGTAACGTGGCGGAGATATGCATATGAAGATGCATATCTCAGGATCTAGGGATTTCAAACTCTTCACTTCGCCTGTTTACATGCCTGTACTCCCATCCTCGCTGCTCAAACTGCGTATTTTATAAACAATACGAGGGGCTGAGTACTAATGTACCCAATGGAAAACATGCCCAAAAACATACATTATATAAGAGAATATGCTATGCAACTCACACAGATAGACATGGGGTTTTGTTGAAAAGAACCGTGTTATCTAAATCATTTTCATTTGCGCGCTATTTAACATGTTATTATATCTGGTTATCGTTTTGTAACTGGAAGCTGGCCCACTTCCGGGTTATGATGACTAGTTAGGAATGAACAAACACTCAACCCACTATCATCAAAGTGCACTAATCTCGGAACACACAGCATCGAGACCCGATCGTATAAGGATAATCAAATTACTTTTTGGTTAGGGTTTACGGTCACCACCATTTCACCCGAGCTTACAAGCATAAGGTAGCTAACCTCAACAAAATTAATAAGAGTAGCGCAAGTACTATACGTACATGGTTCTTGTCTCATTAATACCTCTTTGTTGTTAGCATTCAAACAGAGGACATATATAATAGCACAAAATATGCATAGCATCTCATTTAAAACAAAACATTTTAACACGTTTTTGAAAAGAAAACACACGCTTGCTTTTATACATAAATAGTTTCCCACCTGGTGTTAGGCTTTAGGGTATAGATGTTTCCCGCTAATGTGCTTAACTTCTTTGACTTTCAACCTCCTACAAATAATCAGGGATATCTAAGTTAGAACAACTGTTTCTAGGACACGATGACTTCAACACACGATCATCTCTATCATCTTTCGATAAATCCAAATCCTCGACCAACTCACATGAATACGCATGCTTTGACTCTTATCATGCTTCTAATAACATAATATAAACTCAGAGATCAACTATAACTCGAAAAGAAATGAAAACGGAACGAGAAAACATGAATCCTACTCTCTGGATGGCTCTGTCGACCGACAGGATTCTGTGTCGGTCGACACAAGCTTCCAAGTCGATGACTTCCCTGTCTACCACCTTTGTCGATCGACACACCTCCTGTCGATCGACAAAAGTGAGTCGATCTTCTCCTCCCATCGGACTTCATGTCAATCGACATACATCCTGTCGACCGACATTCGATCGACCTCCTTCGTCGAGCAGCCTTCATGTTGATCAACGCACATCCTGTCAATCGATAGGAGTGTTCGATCGACCTCCTTCGTCGAGCGGCCTCTATGTCTATCGGCACACATCCTGTCGACCGACAGGAGTGTTCGATCGACCTCCTTTGACGAGCAACCTCTATGTCGAACGACACACATCCTGTTGACCAACAGGAGTGTTCGATCGACCTCCTTCGACGAGCGGCCTCCATGTCGAACGACACACATCCTGTCGACCGCCAGGAGTGTTCGATCGACCTCCTTCATCGAACGGCCTCCGTGTCGATCGACACACAACCTGTCGACCGACACGGGTCGTCTTCCCCGACTCCCTGCGCGGCTGAACCTGCAACTCCGACAAAAACCTTCCCCCACACCTCCGATTTAACATGAAATCAAATTTACATCATCTCTAGACATTCTAGAACACATAACGCAAGAAACAAGGTTAAACGGAGGCTCATCGGAAAATGAAGGTTGACGGCGGCGGCGTGCGGTTTCCGGCGATAAACTTCGACCTTCAGGGTACCAATGTGCTCTCTACACGACGAGGAATACAATTCCATTAATCAATTTCGATTCTACAGCCAAAATGACAAGTTTCCAACCTCCAAACCCAATTTCAAAAACATAAAAACCACCTCACCTTCTCTCTACGATTTCTCCTTCAATCCTCCACTCCACGGCGCCCACCTTAGCTCTTTAGAAAGCTGGGAAGACAAACTACACGATGATGGTGGTCTCACGGTCGGGGGTGGCCGGAGTTGGCCAGGAAGATGGCTGACGAGGGTTTGGGGTGGAGGTGGAAGTGGCTCTTTATCTCTCTAGCTTTGTAATATGGTGGTGTGAAAATGAGTTGCAACTTCAATATATATTTGTCCAAAATTCCCACTATATAATATATATATATATATATAATTATACATATATACATGTATACATATGCATCAAAATATTAATTTCCTATCTCTTATTATATATATATATATAGAGGAGGGATCATGTAAAAAAAAATTCTCATGTGAGAAAAAAGAATAAATCATGTCCATCAAATCTAAAAAAATCAATGGTTGATATTGAATCAAGCAACAACTAAAATGCAATCAAGCAACAAAATAATCAAGCAACAACTAAAGCACAATCAAGTAACATTGCAATCAAGCAACGGCCTGAATACAATCAAGCAATGCCGTGAATGCAATCAAGCATCTTTCTCACTTTCTCACGTTAAGAGTTTTCTTATTGGATCCGCTCCCTATATATATAAATGCTAATATATATATATATATATATTTTCCAAATATCAATTTCCCTCCTCTCATTAATCCCACAACATAATATATACTACACCATCTCAAAATCATATAAAGACTTGGTATTTCCTTCCAATATGATTCAATCCAAGCTCAATAAATAATACTCCCTCCGTCCCATAACATTAGTCTTGTTTTCCTTTTTCGTCTGTCCCAAACATTAGTCATCTTTCCTAAAATGGAAAATTAATACACACTCACTAATAAAATATTAATTTCATCTATCTCTACTCGCATTGGTATCTGTGCCGGAATGAAACAAGACTAATGTTATGGGACGGAGGGAGTATAATAATTTTCCAATTGCGATTAAATAATTTCAAATGCTCTCAAATTACAGAAATTCTCTTTATTAAAATCAATTGAGCATTACAAAAGCTTAATTAAGCTTGGGGTATTACAACAAATGGTGAGATTATTTTGACTTGAAAATTTGAACTAATGAAAACAAAAATAATTTGATGCTAGAACTAATCAATTGAAACAATACCGTATAAATGTCAATTCATTGACAAAATTATGTGGATATCAAAATTGCTATTAATAGAGCACACGAGTTATCACCATAGTTTGATATCATGATTTTATTAAAGATATTGAAGAGCTGATGAGAGATATTGAGTAAGTAAAATTTTAACATATGTTAAAGTAATAACTCAAATTGCATGTCAAGTAATTTGAGGTCCATGTTTAATATGTATAAAACACCATCAATGCATGTAGTTATGATGTACAAACAATTGATACATCAGTAATCAAAATTCATTTTGAATAGGTTGAGAGAAAGAGAAGTAATTGCTCTAAATCTTAAAGTTTTTAATAATAACATATTGAAAATTTTCCGCACAACAAATAAAACAAATTGTTTAGCATTCAAACTTATATATTATGAAGTAAAACTCATCATATAAAAAAAATAATGTCTAAGTCTCGGTCTAGGAGCACAAGTGCTTAAGCATTTTGTCTATAATTAGTCATATTTTCGAATCGCTTTAAAAAACACTCACTCCCCAATTAAATAGTACAACAAAAAAATGTATAAATATCTATATATATATTAAAACAAAACCGGGGGACAAATATGTAAAATACCGTAAAATAACTAAAATATAGTTGATATAATAACCATAAAATAACTAAAATAGATATATAAATATATTGTAATAGATATTCTCAAATCTTTTAACTTTCT
>JAPKLW010003469.1:5000-7500 GCA_026898455.1 Plectranthus barbatus
CATCAATAGCAACGATTCGATAGACGGCTCATTGGGATAGATCTAGATGAACAATACCCCCCCTGGAACCGTATAGGAAGTTTTCTCCTCGTACGGCTCGAGAAAAAATGATTTAATTCGAAGTTTTGTCTATGTATCTAATTCTAATAAATAATAAATTAAATGACAAATGGACCTATAAAATCAATTAGACTAGAATTCCAGTCTTTTTTTCTTCTTGAAAAATGAAAAAGAAACCACTCGTACTCATAACTCAAATCGAATAACTCTTAAATAGCTCAAAGGAAAATCTTTAGTAAATTTCATTTATTGAGTAGTCTTTACTCCCTTTCGTTTATCCCGGTTAAACTATTTCAAATTCTATTTGGATTCTTTAGTCAGATCCAGTTATTGAGACTATCAAGAGAATTAAGAATTACAAAGGGTGTTTCCTTGTTTTTAAACCCTTTATTCCTTTTTTTAATCATTGGGTTTAGACATTACTTCGGTGCTTCTTAATCCTTTCAAAGTGGTAGCAACATACCCTTTTTGATTTCTTTCTATCAAAGAATCGGTTGATTCTAGAATGATACACGTTGAATCAAAATTTTGGATCAATTTCAACAAATTTTGCTTTTGAATTGGAAACTTGCTCGAATTGGATCCTTTCGATTTTCCATATATTTACGAAGTTGTTCCAGTTGATTGGCATTAACCCTAGATCCTTGCCCCTGAGAAATGAATTAATACTTTCTGTTCGAGCTCCATCATGGACTATTTATAACCCGACAAAAAACGAAGGGTTCATGTGTAACAGAACAAACAATGTCGAACCAAGAGCACCTCATTCCTAGACAAATGAAAAATGGTGGATGTAAAAATCCACAACGGGTCATATCCTTCAAGTCGCACGTTGCTTTCTACCACATCGTTTCAAACGAAGTTTTACCATAAAATTCCTCTAATTTGGAACCGGTATACCGGTATGGAATTGATTCAATTATGGAATCATGAATAGTCATCGGTTCAGCTGTCCATAGGCGTTGTAATCTACACCTTTTCTTCTATAATATGAATATATGAAACAATATTTATTTTTCTGAAAAATCTTAGTAAGACAACATTTTGAACATATTTAACATACTAATTACTAATAGAATATATAGATAATAGAAAGAAAAAATAAATTTATAATTTATATATATTTATAATTTATATATATAAATAATAAATAAATATAATAAATAAAATAATTAATAATTATAATAAATAATTTAATTAAATTAAAATAATCTAAATTCATATTATCTAAATTCATATTAATAATAATATAAATATATTAAATATATAATATATAAATTAATATAAATAAAAATGAATAAGTTTTTGAATCTACATTTTCAAGTGACTTAAACTTAATTAGGATAAATTAAATGATTTTCTACTTTTTTAAAGATTCCAAATCATGAAAAAAAAATTTCTAAGTGAAATTCACTATTTAATTTAAATTAAATATCATTATTTAATTTGATTGGATTTGAAGAAAATTGAACAATAAGCATCGACTTTGATCTTTATAGGAAGATCAGTCTTTCTTTTTGATTTGAATTGACTCATCACTAATTTCAAATAAAAATTTGAAATAGATCAAAGAAAAAAAGAAAGAAATCCATTTTTTTTTCATGAGAATGAGATGTAGAAAAAAGAATCTAAGTTAAGATTTGAATTTTGATTTTTTTAATTTTTTAATCAGATTACGAAAATCAAAATCGAAAAAAAATAGGTAAGGTTTCTTATATCTATCAGATAGACTGAACAATTGTCACTGTTTGTTATAGATATAGTATAAATACCATACTATAGAACATGGAACTTGATCATTTGTTAATGAAGAGCAGACACAGATGCTTAAATTTCTAATTTATATAGCCTATCCACCCCCCATTTATTTTTTATATTATAATATGGTTTATATGGGGATAATGGAGTATAAAAAGTGGATCCGCGCTGGGACGGAAGGATTCGAACCTCCGAATAGCGGGACCAAAACCCGTTGCCTTACCACTTGGCCACGCCCCATTTCAATTGCTAATTGACACTAAGAAACAATAATATTGTTATTGGTTGCTTGTCAACTCCAGCCGAAATAAATAATAAATATCTAAATATATATATATAGATATAGAATAGATCTATATTCTATAGATCTTCTATTTCTATAGAATAATAGAATAGACCGGTACTAGGATTTTGATACATATAGATACAGAATTCAACTTAATTTATTGATCATTACATAGAATTCAATTAAGATATTGTATGTAAAGTATGGTTTCTTCTATTCTCCTTTGAGAATTGGAAAATTTTTGGTTGGATGGATTCAAAGAAAAGAAGGATTTTTGTCTATCTTACTTTCTTTTTCCTTATATCAAAAAGACAACCAAAATGCAATTATCTCCAAGAACAAAATGTCTGTTATGCTTAATATTGTTAGTTTGATCTGTATTTGTATTAATTCGCC
>JAPKLW010003469.1:12500-17500 GCA_026898455.1 Plectranthus barbatus
CTCTTCATAGTCCAGAAAATGAAAAAAAAAGAATCTAATGCAAAACCAAAATACTTAGAGGACTCTTCTGACAAAATAAAAAATATGTAATTGTCAGTAAAGTTGTTTCTTTTTTTTTTTCTTTAGTTCAAATCCAAAAATGCTTCTTATTTATACATTAAGGCATAGGTCGTCGATTCAGCATTGGATAAAAGAGACAAAATACCCTTTGTTTAGAATAAGTGGTTCAAATCATTTTATCGGGATGAGTGTTCTATATCGATAAAATATTCATTTTAAAACCATCTCTATATTAACATAGTGGTAGAAAGAGTACCATGTTGCGTCTAGACTTCAAACGGTTTGCTTTAACCATCTTAACAGCCCCACATTATTGGTTGCTAGAGAATCAAAGTGGATTTACCAATTAATCACGAAATGCTGTGGTTCTTGCATATAATTTCTTAAGAAAAGTAATTCGCGAGATCATGCACCTTTCTTTCCTAGTTATAATGGAAAAAGGTACAGCTGATCGGATCCAGCCTATTCTTGAAATAAACAACTCGCACACACTCCCTTTCCAAAAAAGATCAATACACCAATCACTACACTTAGATTTATTGGATTTGTTGCTAAAATATCGGTATTAAATCCGAAACTCCCGGCAGATGGCCAGTAGCCCAAAGAAACGAAAGAATCGGTTACATTTTTCATATAATCTCCTCTTATAGATAGACTAAAAAATTAGATAGACTAAAAAATTGACAAGAGTTCTTTTTCTATCGCCTTGCCCCCCCTTTTTTATTCTTTTTTGAAATTCGAGTCAAAAAATCTTCGAGTTATAAAGTATAAACTGCCGCTTGATTGTTGTAACACCTCATAAAAAGAATTTCCCTTGGACTACGAACGGGAAGGATGAAAGCGAGTCGGTATACTAATTCCTCATCTGCAAATCAGCCCTTCCCGTAAGTTATTTTCTCAACCAATACTGATAAGATTAAACAAAAGGATTCGCAAATAAAAGTGCTAGTGCTACAACCAACCCATAAATAGTTAAAGCTTCCATAAAAGCTAAACTAAGCAATAGAGTACCTCGGATTTTTCCCTCTGCCTCGGGTTGTCTCGCGATACCCTCTACGGCTTGACCCGCAGCAGTCCCTTGACCAACTCCAGGTCCAATAGAAGCAAGCCCTACAGCCAATCCAGCAGCAATAACGGAAGCAGCAGAAATCAGTGGATTCATGATAAATTCCTCGTACCAATAAAAAGAAATGGTTAATGATACAATCAACTAATGAATTAAATTAGGACTTAATTTCGATAGGATTCATCCAGTCGAAGTAACTAAGAACTTCAAATTTAAGGAATTTAAGTAAGAATATTATTGAATCATCAGAACTACTTCGATATATCTTTTTCGTTTCTATCCACAGAGTTTTTGTGAATCGATAGAACTCTAGTTTTTCGATTTCTTGGTTCCGAACTGTTATTTCAATTCTTACGTTTTTCTTGATTTCATCTCTTTTTTTCAACCAACTCACAGCCACAAGGATATGAAAGGACTTCTATTGGAACCCCACACACAGTGGTGGGGCAAATGAAATATTCCTTTAGTTCATATATAACTAGCAATATCTAATATCACATATACATGTCTTTCTGCCATAACGTAAACCATTAGATTCAACCGGATTTGAGAATCAATCCATTTTTTTAGGAATCCCGTTTTTGAAAATTATTTTCCGTTTTGTTTATGATTATTCCAACGGAATACAATGTAAATGAGTAAATTAAATTGATTAGCGCGGATTATTGCAGAGAAATAGATTATTTGATTGATCTAAGTTCATGCAATTTCTTATTTTTAAATATTTTCTTTTGGTCAATTCTTGAATAAAATTAACTGTAACATTGTAAAGTAGAATCCTTTCTCCTGTTTTTTATTTAATCACATAATCACACGCCCTAAACATATATCTTATTCAAATTATGATTTGAATAAGAAGGTTGACTGACCAATAGACTAGAAAGTCAATATTCGTCGAAGAAAGGTAGGATATTAAGTGGACGAAAGGATAATTTTAGGAAAAAGATCTTTTAGATCTCTTTCCTTTTTTTTTTTACAACTCTCTAATTCTAATATCGTAATTTTTGATTTTTTTGTTCCTATTTCTTTCTATAGTATATAGAGTCTTGTATATTTCTATTCTTTAAGTAAATCATCTTGAGCCACATATGCATTGCTTTGCACTAAGCGAAAAAGACTATTTCAATGATGGCCCTCCATAGATTCACCTATATAAGCCGCGGCTAAAGTTGCAAAAATAAGAGCTTGAATACCACTCGTAAATAATCCAAGGAACATGACAGGGATAGGAACCACTGAAGGTACTAAAGAAACAAGAACAACAACTACTAATTCATCCGCTAAGATATTCCCGAAAAGTCGAAAACTAAGCGATAACGGCTTTGTAAAATCTTCTAAGATGTTAATGGGTAAAAGGATTGGGGTTGGTTGAATATATTTCCCAAAATAACTTAATCCTTTTTTGCTAAGACCTGCATAGAAATATGCCACTGACGTGAGTAAAGCCAAAGCAACAGTAGTATTTATATCATTCGTAGGTGCGGCTAACTCTCCATGAGGTAATTCTATGATTTTCCAGGGTAAAAGGGCTCCTGACCAATTAGAAACAAAAATAAATAAAAACATAGTTCCAATAAAAGGAACCCAGGGACCATATTCTTCTCCAATTTGAGTTTGACTCACATCTCGAATGAATTCAAGAACATATTCGAAGAAATTCTGACCCCCAGTCGGAATGGTTTGTGGGTTCCGAACAGCTATAGTAACTGAACCTAATAAGATGGCAATTACAACCCAAGAAGTAATAAGTACTTGGCCGTGTACTTGAAAACCTCCTATTTGCCAATAGAAATGTTGGCCTACTTCCACACCGGATATATCATATAACCCCTTTAGTGTGTTGATGGAACATGATAGTACATTCATATTGCCCTCTGAAAAAAAATCGAACTTTAAAAAAAATTATTTTGATTCAACCATCTCTTTGTCTACCTGAAATTGGATATTTTGAATACCAACTCCTATTTTTAATACTAACTAATCACATAATATCCCCAGTTATTTTTATCTATTTTAAAAAATTCAGAAATAATAACCGATTCCATAAATCTATCTGATTTTCGAAGGAAAAGTTATTTAGCTTATTATTAATCAAGGATTTCTTATATAGCTAGAACGGCCCTCACTAATTGCGAATACTAATTTATTAAGAATTAAGCGGATTGAAGATATAGCGTCATCGTTCGCTGGAATCGAAATATCTGCAAGATCAGGGTCACAATTTGTATCGATTAAACAAATTGTTGGAATTCCCAAAGTGATACACTCTCGCAGGGCCGTATATTCTTCATGCTGATCAATGATGATTACAATATCGGGTAACCCTGTCATATATTTAATCCCGCCCAGATATGTTTGTAGACGAGATAATTGTCTTTTCACCACAGCCGCATCTCTTTTCGGAAGACGATCGAGTCTTCCCGTTTTTTGTTCCATTCTCAAGTCCCTGAACTTATGAAGTCTCGTTTCTGTAGTGGACCAATTCGTTAACATCCCGCCGAGCCATTTTTTATTAACACAATGACACCGGGCTTTTATTGCAGCCCATGCTACTGAATCAGCTGCTTTATTTTTGGTACCAACAATCAAGAACTGTTTTCCCCTACTTGCTGCATCAAAAACCAAATCGCAGGCTTCGGATAGAAAACGAGCAGTTTTGGTAAGATTTGTAATATGAATACCTTTACGCTTTGCAGAGATATAAGGTGCCATTTTAGGATTCCATTTCCTAGTACCATGGCCAAAATGAACTCCTGCCTCCAGCATCTCTTCCAAGTTGATGTTCCAATATCTTCTTGTCATTTCTCCCCCCCCCCTTTTTTTTCAAAAAAAAGAGACGAGAAACCTCGAACTGAAATAAATAATTGTTCCGACGGAACCTTCTCTTCTACCGTAGATTGGCCGTAGATAGACGAATAAGCCATTAGTCTTTTCTATTGCCTTACTATTCAAATAACTGCACCAAATACATATACAAATAGTCAAAAAGATGAATCGGCTTTTAACTTTTAGGAATCATTAAATCCTATAAATGATTGTTCTGGTCTATCATGGAAATTCTTTGAAAATAAAGAATCAAATAATTTTCTGTGGTGAAACAAAATATCTCTCATTTCCCCCTCGAATAGATTGTTTTTTTTTTGTTTCCATTTCCAATAGGCTCCTGTTGTGTTGTTTTGAGGAGGGCACCAATCCTTTCAATCCTGTACCAACGGGTATCATACCCCCCCAAAACAACGTTCTCTTTCAGGCCTTTCAACCAATCGATTCGACCCCGGAGAGCTGCTTTTGCTAAAACTCGAGCAGTTTCTTGAAAACTTGCTTCAGATATAAAACTTTGAGTATTGAGAGACGCTTTTGTTATTCCCAATAAGAGGGCTCGGTAACAAACCGCTTCTTCCAACGCGCGTCCCATTCGTTCCGCCCGTAACAATCCAATTAGTTCTCCCGGTAAAAAAACATTAGACATTCCATCTTCTGAAACCAATACCTTTGATG
Organism: Plectranthus barbatus; assembly: GCA_026898455.1. Taxonomy (NCBI): domain Eukaryota; kingdom Viridiplantae; phylum Streptophyta; class Magnoliopsida; order Lamiales; family Lamiaceae; genus Plectranthus; species Plectranthus barbatus. Next base: position 17,125 of record JAPKLW010003469.1, read on the forward strand.
TTATTTGACGTACAATAATTTCTATATGCCTATTATGAATCTGCACTCCTTGGGATCGATAAACCTTTTGGATCTTATTAACCAAAGAGATACGACTTTGCACTATAGTTAGCTCAGCACCAATCAAGAATGCCCACGGCATTCCAAGAATTCTTGTTATACGTCCGTTCCAACCCTCAACCCTCTTTTCTAGATTTATCGATATTGAATCAATCGAACGCACTTCTAACACCTGTTCTACTTTTGGGAGCCCCTGGGTTATATCACCAGATCTCGACTTTTCATATATAAATGTAATTAAAGTATCTCCTTCGTACAGGATTTCCCCATAGTGGCCATGAACAGTTGCTCCTGGAGTGGCCAAATAAGGCTTAGC
>JAPKLW010003469.1:37500-41037 GCA_026898455.1 Plectranthus barbatus
CGAGACCGGCGGAAACTCGGTTGGCTCTTCCGAAGCAAGCATAAATCAACCAGCACCCCACTCCCCAGAGCCTGAGGGTGATCGAGGTGGGCCCTTCATCCCCGAGGATCCCAATGAGAATCACTTGATGCCTGCTCAACAGCGTATGGAAGAGTTAGGACATCGCCTCTCAATCAACTCGATTACTAAAAACTTAACCCCCAAGAAATGGGGAAGCATAGTCGCAGCGCAGATTACTGTGGAGGAAAGAGTCGAAGCCACTTTAGTTAACGATGGCTTTTCTCCCGATGCTGTTTTAGCCAGACGGCACCAGATACGAGGCTTTATGTTTTATCCCACAGGTACTAGTCTAACCGAACAAACTTATGTAGGCTATGTCAGGAGTCTAGACACCTTGGGGACTCACGCCTCTGTTCCATACAAGCGAGTTATCCAAGCCATAGAAAAGCATGATTTGAATTTATCCGGCCCTCCTTAAAGAGATTTGAGATTCCGTAAGTAACTCGGTGCCTACCAAGAGTTTGTCTTGGAAGAAGAAAATGAAATACGAACAACCGCGCTGGTCGTAATAGATCTACTTTCATGCTGGAGCAAGAACTAGCATGAAAGTTCCATTTCAGGGAAGGACGACGTACTATGATACTTTCTGTTTTGTCGAGCCCTGCTTTGGTCTCTGGTTTGGTGGTTGTACGTGCTAAAAATCCGGTACATTCCGTTTTGTTTCCTATCCCAGTATTTCGCAATACTTCTACTTCTGGTTTACTTCTTTTCTTAGGTCTCGACTTTTTCGCTATGATCTTCCCAGTAGTTCATATAGGAGCTATAGCCGTTTCATTTCTATTCGTTGTTATGATGTTAAATATTCAAATAGCGGAGATTCACGAAGAAGTATTGCGCTATTTACCAGTGAGTGGTATTATTGGACTGATCTTTTGGTGGGAAATGTTCTTCATTTTAGATAATGAAAGCATTCCATTACTACCAACCCAAAGAAATACGACCTCTCTGAGATATAGGGTTTATGCCGAAAAGGTACGAAGTTGGACTAATTTGGAAACATTGGGCAATTTACTTTATACCTACTATATTCGTCTGGTTTTTGGTTCCTAGTCTTATTTTATTAGTAGCCATGATTAGGGCTATAGTACTAACTATGCATAGGACTACTAAGGTGAAAAGACAGGATGTATTCCGACGAAATGCTATTGATTCTAGGAGGACTATAATGAGGAGGACGACAGACCCACTCACGATTGACTAAAGAAAAGGAAAGTCGCTTGATATTGGTTCAAATCCAATTCGTGAGACCAGAATCGACGGGCAGTGTAGAGAAGCTCGGTCAGTGCTAGTCTTCCCCCGACCGAAGGAGAAAAGGAAGAAATAACCCAAGCACAAACACAGACAGAAAAACATAGTGGGGCTGATTCGCCCAGTTGAACCTTCAGCTATGATGAAGGGGTTTCATGGATTACTTTTATTGCAAGGGTATTTAGTCTCCTAAGCCTAATGCTGTAAGAAAGTATTATGGGATTTTGGGGGAAATTTGGAAGCCTGGCTAAGGATTTACATACGAGATCTTACTGTCGCTTTCAAGTGGAGGATCTTCTTTCAGACGTCAGATCACACATTACCAGAGCTTATTGTCGCTGGAATCAAACATTAAACTAAGGCGGCAGTGGAAAGAACGACGTTTGACTTGCTTCGGGAACTCAATTTCCTCCGGATTCCGACATCCTTCTTGTCGTCCGCCTCAAATGGGGTTTGGGGATTGAATCCCTTTAAATGGAGTGATCATGCTTGTAAAAGATAGCTATTCTTCGTATCTCGAAAGAAATGTATTCATAAAGGATCTCTCCTCAGAAGAGGATGACGCGGATTCTTCTTCACTCTTATTCCCTTGAAAAGAGACGATTCGATAAGAGACTATTCTGTTTTCAGACGATAAGGAAGATACTCAGGTAAGAGCAGAGATTGTAGCTAAGACTGTCTCGACTCCTTGCCTTGCTCAATGCTTCTCCATCAACTGCAGCCGGAATAAGGGAAGGAAGAAAGAAACCATCTTAGCCCTAGGAAAGGAATGCTCTTAATTACCATTGCTATCCACCAAAAAAAGCATATTAGATATTTGTATATCTGTTTCTAACTAAAAATGTATATTGTATAGACAACTTTTCATTATATCAAAGATGGAGAGCTATCCATCAAAAGAAACCCATATCACCCTTAATTTTACGTTTTTTTAAACTGAAACCATTAAAGGTATTCAATGGAAAAAAATTTTATAGACTTCATAACGAAATACGTCTACTTTTTGATATTCGTAATTCTCGTTGTGATTGCATGGGTCAGTTTCTTAATATGGACCTACAACAGGTCCTTTGTTGTGCACCAAGAAACTTTGAAAAAAATCTTAGAAATGAACAAAAGAGAGGGTATTTTTTGCACGAAAGTACATGTTGGCAATGATGGCACAACACTCGAATTTGGACTTATAAGATGTTAATGGGGGGCGGGGCTTTTTATGCAATAAACCCCTCCGCCGAAGACTGGTGGTAGGTGGGCCCGCGGAGCTTTCGGAAAAGGGTAGCCTAGTGTGTAAGCACAGCAATGAACCGTGGCGAACCCTCAGACGACCTATCTAAGATTAGGGGGGAGATCCTCAGTAGTGGTGACCCTTTCACTCTTCCACGGACTGATACATGTACCGAATGCTCATACGGGAAAGTTGACTCCTGGGTCTGGTTGCTCCGAGAAATCCTTTCTTTCTCGTCCACTCAGGGGGGTGCGGACACACCTGCGCGGATTACAGGTGATCTCTAGATAACTCTCGCTCCAAGCGAAGATTTCAGCCCATAGGATCCGAATCTTGAATTTCGTATATAAGAGAATAAATCCAATGCTTACCCCGCCTTCCGCAACTACATCTCAAGCGGCATTAAAGCTTAAACCAATGAGTAGGAAATCACCTAGTAAACCCTGAACTCTCGCCGTAACCCCAGTGGTTAGTCCAACCGATCCGCCCAGTAGCTTCCCCAGGAGTCCCAGGTTTTATGATACGAGTTGAACGAACGCACTAAAGGAGGTCGTAAAGTAAAGAATTTCGATTAGGTTGCCCTAGATAGACCGGCTGAGCTGGCCTTGTTTGTTCTAGGGGGGTCAAACTTCTTGGATGAAAAAAATACAAGTCATTAGATTAATAAAATGATTGGAATAACTCTGAAGAGAGTCTCTGGCCCCATACTGCACAAATATGATCTAGGTTATCATATACATATATGTGTAGATATATTGTGTATCATGAACAATAAATGCGGATATGGTCGAATGGTAAAATTTCTCTTTGCCAAGGAGAAGATGCGGGTTCGATTCCCGCTATCCGCCAAGATAAAGTAATTTTTTTAATATCCTTTAAATATGCTAAAGGATTGGGTATAGTTAGTCGTGATAGTGTAGTGAGTCTATCCCCTCTTTTTCCCTTTCCTACCCCCCCAAAAGGGATATTAGTTAACAGAGCCAACCCCCCGATTTTTGGATAAA
>JAPKLW010003470.1:7514-21658 GCA_026898455.1 Plectranthus barbatus
CCAATTGGATTTGTATGCCTTGATCTACCACCTTGATTCTTCACTTCATCTTGATGTACCTGAGCTAATCAAACAGACAAACAAATAGAGAGCGCAAGAAAACGCGGATCACGGTCCTAAGCGACACAGAAACGAACGGTCTGTAAGAACCGTCCGCTCTGATACCACTTGTTGGTCCCGGTTTATCAGAGTGTATAACGTTACGCAGCGGAAATAATGAACTTATAAGTCTAACTTGCACTCTGTCCTGCTGATTGCTCAGCTGGCTGGCTGACTGGCTGGTCAGCTGATAGCACAACACTTAGAATATTTTAAGCCTAGTTTGCACAGTTATCAGTTTTCAGATATACACCAGCACTTGAGTGCTGGGTTTCAAATACAAATTTAAATACTGAAAGCAGATAAAGGCAAAGGATTTTTATAGTGGTTCGATCAACTGATCTACGTCCACTCTCCAGTCGACTCACTGGAAATTCACTATAAGAGTAATCCGGTACAAAGAGTCCTACGATCTATCTCCAGCTGGTAGATGCCCCGTCTACCAGTCCACTGGATCAACCGCTCCCGGTCCTTGTCCTTCTTCAACTCTTCGTCAGATGGATGGAGTGCGAGCACGTCACTTTAATCTCCTCCTCTAACTGGTTGGGTGTTGAGTTCTCCCAAGAACGTAAATCCTCTACGACAAACTGCCCGTAATAACTCAAGAGCTGGCTGGCTCTAGAGCTGCTATGTTCTTCCTCAAAAAGAGAAAGAACACCAAGCGAGATCTGTAACTTACAAGCTGGAAGCTTGAAGTCTCGTGTTTGAATAAATCAACACACGGATAGCCTTTAGAGAGGCCTCGAAAGTTGAATGCTTTTACTTGCTTGAGCGTAATAAATCTCAGTCTTTCGGTAGGTGGAGAGTTGGCCAAGAACATTGAATGTTGATGGATCCAAGGTATTTATAGCCGAGGGATCCCATTCAAATATTCTAGCCGTTTGGACACATCCGGAATGGTCTCTGTCCGTGCATGTCCTTCTGACGGCGGCAGGTAGGAATTTCCGGAAAGCGCCATGCTTGTGTTCGCTTTTTCTGACACAGACCTCTTTGTGTCAGAACGGCTCTATTCGTCAGTACGAGGAATCGGAACTGGTGTCTTGAACTGATAGACTTTAAGGATATCCTTCCTTAAAGTCTTACTTTGACAGTATATTCCTCAGACGAATCTTCCTTTTGTCTCTAAGATGCTGGGAGAGTGAATCTGAATTCTGCTGGTAACATCCGACTGGTAGATCATTCTGGTGATCCTGTGCTGGCAGTCTCTGCTGGTGACTTTCCTTAGCACAATCAAGGTCTACCAATTTGTCTGGATGTTGACCCTTGGAATCTCCCATGACTGGTGGCTTCACTGCTGGTGAATAGTGTCAGCCAGAACACGTATTCTGCTGGTAGGATTTGTCAGCCTCCTGCTGGTGAAATCCTTCCAACTGGTGAACAGTAGCTAGTCATTAGCTCTTGACTCCATGTTGATGAACAGTGTCAGCATGGGTCTGTCAGTCGTCGGCTGGTGAAATCCTTCACCAGGTAAGAGATTCTCATGCTGATGAACAGTGTCAGCATGAGTCTTGATCAGCTACGACTTACAACTCAAAAGACCTAAACAGGACTTTACATTGAGACTAGAGCTATTCTAGAGACAAACTGACGCTGGTAGGACTTTAGGATTTGATGCACCAAAACTATGATCTAGACAACAAAATCACATCATTTCTATGGGTGCTACTGAGGGAAAGGAAACTTAGCCAGATTTCCCAACAATTTCCCCCTTTTTGGTGCGATCAAAGCCTAACCAGCGAGCACTCAGCTGATGAGGAAAGTTACAGAATATTTCTGGGTTTTACAAGTAAACCTATCAGATCTAAACCCATGAAACCATTTCCTCACATCAGCTCTAACCTAAGGATCTTCCCCCTCAAACTGGGAGAGATATTGCTCGATTAAATTATGAAGTAAGAATCTGAGCCAGGTTAGAAATAAAAGATACCAAATGGAGTGCTGGTGCTGATTACACATTATGTGTAAGTTCAGCTGGTAAGTAAAAATCAGTAGACATTAGTTGGACAATGAGAAATTGTCGTCAACCCGTCAGTAATCAATCCATTAATGATGCAATTACAAGTACAGGATTCAAAAACTGACTAGTCTAACTGGTACAAAAATACTTACAAAAAAATGAAGAGTACAAGACCTATGGCTGAGAAGAAGATCCAGGAGATTGATTCCGATTAGCTAGGTTCCTCAAGATCTCAGTAAGAGCCGCCATGTCTTGTCTGCTCTTCTCCCTTTCTTCAGCAGCTATCCTCCTCTCCTCTTCAGCAAGGCGGAACCTCTCTGCCTCGGCACGTGCTCGCGCATCTTCCCCCTCTTGGATCCGCACCAAAAAGGAGTTCACCCCAGAGGTGAAGGTCTCCATTTGTTGCGCCATCTCTGCTCGGTAGGAGGAAAAGCGCTGGTCCATCCTGGCATCAATGAGATCAAGCAGTTGCGCAGGCGGATGGACTTCGGAGAGAGGCTGTGCTGAAACTGCAAGGGAAGAGGAAGGCACATCAGTTGCGGAAGGAGCCGCTGCTGATACAGATGCAGCTGATATCTCCATCGGGGCTGGCTCCTCCGCTGGCACTGCAGCAGCTGCTGGTGCCTCAACTTGTACTTCCTCAGCTGGCTCCTCAGCTGATTCCACCACTGGCACTGTGGCTGAAGCTGGCTGGACTTGTTCAGTGAATTCCACCACTTGCCAGTCCATAGAATCAGGGACGAGATCGCCCGAGACAATAGGAACACGAGGGACGGCAAGGGTCAGCCACAAGCCACGAGAAGGATCCTCCTCCACAATGTGGTCTACCAGCAAGGCGCAGGCAGCCATATCGAACAGGATAGCATGATAGGGAGGGATCCTTGGGAGGGTAACCAGCACTCTGAGGCGTCGGAGCGCGTACGTCAGCTGGTACCCCCGACTGCTGACTCGGAACTGGAGGAAAGGTAACTTAACCTTTTGCCGTGGCGGGAGGCCAGAGCTTCCAGTCAGCTGTCTATACTCTGTAATCTTCAGCAAGCGGCGCTGGATCCTCCTTGTAGACAGTTGCTGGTGGCATTCAGGATCGGTGCCCATGAAAGCATTGGCCCAAGCCTCCTCCGCTCTCCAGTAGCCAAGACCCAGCCTGGCATAGAGAACCGCCCGCTTCTCCACAGTCAGCAGGCGCTGGCATCTGTCAAAAATTCGCCATCTCCGGAACTCCAGACATAGTTCCGGATCCACCCTCCAGAGCCTTCGGTAGTTGGATATGATCTCGTCATTGACGGCATTTTCCACCTCCACCGCAATGTTCTCAGCATACTCATAGAGAGTGGAGTTGTAATATTCCACTGGCTGCAGAGGCAGGCACCAGGCAGTGATTCTGGAGGCATATACCGACTGGTGAGGGAGTCCGCTGAGAGGTATGATGTTGAATGCAGATGGCTCTGGCACTCTTGAATTATGAAATGCCATCTCCCCGCGCTGCTCCCACCGGTGCACTCCTGTCACTCGTGCCTGGAAAGCATCCTCATCAACCAGTTGATGCTCTTGGATGCAGAGCATGTAAGGACGCCTTTCAGATCGTGCACGCCTAACTGGTGATGTTGAGGATGCTACTGGCCGCCCAGAAGTTGATGTCGAGGCATCTGTAGATCGGGGGCGACGGGCAGAAACTTGAGCCTTAGCGTCAAAGTCTGGGAATAGATCCCTTGGCTCCATCCTCTGCACCATTGAGTGAGATACCACCTGCTCAGCTGGCTCTTGCTCTGCCTCCTCAACTGGCTCCTCTGCAATCTCCTCTGCCTCCTCGGATTCAGAACTGACATCCGAGAAGCTCGCCAGTTTTACCGGGGTGGTCGCCCGCTCCTCTTCTCCTCCACTGGCACCCCCTTGCGCGGCCAGTGGGACGTCTTCATCACCTCCACCACCCCCTTGCGCGGGTGGAGGGACATCAGTAGCTTCCTCTTCAGGCTGGTACTCATCCACAAGGGATAGTACATCCTTGTCAGCGCCCATCACCAGCAGGCGTTCAAATGTTTCTTCAGGAAAGAGCTCGCCTGGTGGTGCTGGTGCTGGTCGGCTGGCACTTGGAATTGTGAGCGCCTTTCCTTTGCCCCTGGAAGCCAGCCTCATCTGCTCAGCCAGCTCTGCCTGGCGCCTGCCCTCATGCTCAGCCTGCACCTTTGCATAGGCTTCATCGCGGGCGGCCAGCTCAGCCTCTAATTTTCGCTGGGCTGCCAAGGCCTTCAGCCTTGCCTTGGCTTGCTTCCTCCTGACAATGGAGGCACTTCTCTCCTTTTTAGCCTGCTCCATCACCCGCTGAGCTCTGGTTTGGACCCTCTTCCTCTTCCGGGTCATCTTCTCCAGCGTCTCTTCCTCAGTCAATCCAAGAATGTTCTTCTTGACTGGAATGGAGATTTTCCCAGACTCGGGGTAGTATGCCACAGCTGATGGTGGCTGCTGGTGCTGGGAAATCTTAGGCTTCTTGCGGGAGGGCTTCTTGGTGACTGGCGCCTTCATAACTGGTTGAGGGCGACTGCCAGAAGCCTCCACTTCCGCCTCCTCCAGTTGGGTAAAAAGAGACTCGGTCTCCATCTTTCTTTTCAACTCGGCCCTTGCCTCCTCCGTCAGCGGCTGTGCCATGACTGGCACCTGTTCCCCCTTATCCTCCTCTTCTTCTTCCGAAACAACCTCAGCTGGATCCACTGCTGTCTTTCCCTTCAGCCTCCGCTGCTTATGGTAGTCAGGGCGAGGCAGCTTGGCCTGCTCTTTGGTGGGCGGAATGAAGTCCGAACTCACCAGTTGTTCCCCCTGGTCCACTCCATCTCCAATCTCCATCTCCAAGATATGGCTGATCCGCAGCCCAAAGGATACGGAGTGAGCGAACGTCCCATCAATTGGAATGTTGGCGTTCCTGGCTACATTCTCCAGCAACCGGCCGAAGAAGAACTCGGCCCAGTTGCCCTCAATCCTATCGACGAGCGCGCACATCACGGAAAATTTGCGCAGACTCAGCTCCGCGTAGGATCCGACTTCGCACTGTAACATCCTGACAACGATGTCGCATACCATCTGCCACCAGTCATCCATCTCCGACTTCCTCATACCAGTCCGGAAGACGGTGACATCATCCCTCTTCCATTGTGTCCACCTCCTTCGGAACTCCACCGTATCATCCTGATGATACGTGGCGACTTCCTCTCCTTCATTCCTCAGGCCGAAGAGATTGGCGAGGTATTCGGCGGTAACGGTGATCAGGTGGCCGAACACCGATGTAGTGAACGACCTCCTGTCGTCAGCAACCACGGCCCGAGCGTAAAACTCGGCTACCATGTGCGGATGGAAGGTCTCGGGCCTTGCCGTCAAATACTGACGAAGGCCTTCCCGGTCGATCATCTCGATCAACTCCTCCCCATAATTCGTGCGCGCCAGTTTCTCGTTCAGAATCTTTTCTTTCTGAACTTGCGCCGCCCTGAGTTACGCGGTCGAGAGTTGAGCCCTGGTCGCCGGCTTGTTCAGCTGAACCAGTCGAGCGAACGGAAGAGTATAATCTATATCTTCAATCTTTACGATGCCAGTATAAGTCGGCATGTGGGCTTCTGCGATAGGTAAGTCTGGTGAACCAGACGAAGAAGATGTAGATGGTGTGTTATCAGCTGGTTGTCGGGAAGATGAAGCCATAATTTCAGAAAAAATCTCAAGGAAGATGAAGAGATATGAACAGATTTAGGGTTCTGAAATTTGAAGGATCGTAAAAGGTTTTTCCGTCGAAAGGCATCGGGTATTTATACCCAAGTCCATGCAGGATCAGACGATCAAGATTGACGCTCAGCAAGCGGGAATCGACGGTCATCAGCAGGCCCGGTTCCCTGTGTGACGTGCGCGGTCGTGCTGACGTGGGCTACGTCGTGTAGCTGACGTGGCGCTAAGCGGTTGGTGGCCACCAAACGTCGGACTACGCAGACGCTGTGTGCATTAAATGTGGCATTAAATGCCGCATTAAATTCGGAGAGTTGTACACGCTACTTGGATTTGAACAATCCCGCCTTTTCTGAGACAGCTGGTATGACTGGTCATCAGTTGCATATACCAGTTGCATACTTCCCCCTAACTGGTTGGCCTCTTCATCAGTTAGCAACTGATACCACTTGCTGATAGTACTTGCTGCTGGCAGACTCCCATCAGTTATCAGCTGGCAACAGGAAAGAGAGAAAATTGAGCGCTTGGACTCAATTTTATTCCGCATAATCTTCGCTTCTCTAGAAATTGGGAGCTGGGACCCAATTTCGCTTCAACTGATGGCCTATGCTGGCAAGATTCCGCCAGTAGACACCACTAGATGGATAGAGATACCACTTAAATGAAAACAACTAAGAGCTTGGACTTAGTCGTAATCAGCGTCCTCCAGAAGATCAAGAACGGAATGAGAGCTGGGACTCATTCTTCCTCATCATTGGGGCTCACATCAATCTCCATAAGACCGAGTTTGATGCACAACTCCTTAAATCTTGCTTCTGGCAGTGGCTTGGTGAAGATGTCAGCCAGTTGATCTTCAGTTCTGATGTAGTCCACGCTGACATCCTTCTTTTCGACATGATCACGAATGAAGTGATGTCGAATATCTATGTGCTTGGTTCTGGAGTGATGAACCGGATTCTTCGTGATGCACATAGCACTGTTGTTGTCGCAATAGATTGGAACACAGCCAGTGTCCACTTCATAATCCTCCAGTTGTTGCTTGATCCAAATTATTTGAGCACAGCAACTGGCAGCGGCAACATACTCAGCCTCAGTGGTAGAAGTAGCAACTGAGTGCTGCTTCTTGCTAAACCAGCTGATTAGCTTGTGTCCTAGAAATTGACACGTACCACTGGTGCTTTTGCGATCAATACGACATCCAGCGAAGTCTGAATCTGAATATCCAATGAGTGTCAGCTCATCATTTCTGGGATACCATATTCCAAGAGATTCAGTCCCCTTCAGATATTTCACTATCCTCTTGGCAGCTTCCATGTGTGACTTCTTCGGATTTGCTTGAAATCTGGCACACACTCCGACTGAATACGAAATGTCGGGTCTGCTGGCTGTTAGGTAAAGAAGCGATCCAATAACGCCTCTGTAAACAGTTGGATCAACTGATTCTCCTTGCTCATCGAGAAATATCTGACAGCTGGTACTCATAGGAATTCTTAGGGACTTAGTTTTCTCGGGGCAATACTTCTGAATAAGATCCTTCGTATACTTCCTCTGGCTGATGAAAATTCCATCAGCTGACTGCTGGACCTGGAGTCCGAGAAAGTATGTTAACTTGCCCATCATACTCATCTGAAATGATGTCTGCATCAGTTGAGAAAACTTCTCACAGAGAGTTATATTCCTTGATCCAAATATGATGTCATCAACATAGATCTGCACCATCAGCATGTCACCTCCATCCTTGAGAAGAAAGAGAGTCCTATCAATCTTCCCTTTCCGAAATCCATTGCTGGTAAGGAATTGTGACAGCGTTTCGTACCAAGCCCTGGGCGCCTGTTTCAATCCATACAGGGCCTTTCTCAGCTTGTACACCTTGGTGCCAACTTCAAAACCTGGAGGTTGCTCGACATATACCTCCTCTTTTAGCTCGCCATTCAGGAAGGCGCTCTTCACATCCATCTGGAACACTGTGAATCCGTGATACGCTGCATACGCAAGGAACAGCCGTATCGCCTCCATTCTGGCAACTGGTGCGAAGGTCTCATCAAAATCGATCCCTTCACACTGCCTGTAACCTTTGGCGACTAATCGAGCTTTGTTTCTGACCACGGTGCCATTCTCATCTCGCTTGTTCTTGAAAACCCACTTGGTGCCAATCACTGACTGATGTGATGGCCTCTCCACCAAGTCCCAAACGTTATTGCGAGTGAATTCTGCAAGCTCCTCTTGCATGGCATTAATCCAATCAGCGGATTCTAGCGCAACTCCTATGGAGGTAGGTTCCATTTGAGAGATAAAACAACTCAGGAGCGCACTGCCGTGTCGAGTCTGGACAGAACCTTCCGGATTACCGAGAATGGCATCAGATGGGTGATCCCTCAGCCATTTGGGAGGACCAGCGACTGCTGGTGCCGACTGTGAAACAGGTTCATCTGTCCTGACGACTGGTGCTTCCACATTTCCACCAGTCGGAGCTGCAACATCAGCTGGTGCTGGACCTTCACCAGTTGGAACAACTTCATCAGCATCACCTTCTGACTGGTTGTCTGAATCTCCACCAATGTTGTCAGCATCAGCTGGAACATCCTCTCCAGCTGGTCCATCACTGCCTTCTTCTTCAAAAAGGCCAGTAGGGATTCCCCCTAGATTGTTACTGGGTCCACTCAGGGAGATTGAGTGTAAGGTCTCAGCAAGGTCATTTGCATCACCGACCCTCTCAGGTTGCTGATGGGCACCTGAGGGAACTGGTTGTGAAGATGATCCATTCATAGGTCTAGTCGAACCAGTTGGTTGAGCATCGGAAGAATTCCTGCCCAACTGGTCGCTGACATCCTCGACCTCAGGAACATCTTCAGCCAGTTGGCGTAAGGTCCTGCGCACTAAAGTAGCTTCATCAAAAACAACATTGCATGTTATTTCCACAAGCTGGGTAGTCTTGTTAAATACTCTATAGCCCTTGTGAGAGGGATGTCCATATCCGACAAACACACCCTCATCAGCCTTAGGCGAGAAAGCATTTAACTTCGACTTCCCATTATTATGGATATAACATGGTGAACCGAATGCACGAAGATGAGCTATAGAAGGCTTACGACCAAAGTACACTTCGTAGGGAGTTTTCTGGAGTCTGTCGTTGATCCCGCTTCTATTCTGAGTGTAGCAGGCAGTCACCAACGCTTCTCCCCAGAAACTCTGTCCCAAGCCGGACTCAGCCAGCATGGACCGGACTGCTTCTTTCAGCGTCCTGTTCCTACGTTCTGCCAGTCCATTCTGCTGCGGTTGCCTTGGAGTAGATCTCTCATGCTTGATCCCGGCCTCCGCGCAAAAATCCATCAGCGGACCGTTGCAAAATTCAGTCCCATTGTCCGAACGAATTCGCTTTACCACAGCTTCTCTCTGTTTCTGAGCTTGGATGATCAACTCGGGAAGAATCACCTTCACCTCATCCTTTGTTCTGAGAAGCTTTACCCAGGTATAGCGCGAGTAGTCATCGACTACTACCAGCGAATATCGCCTTCCTCCAATGGTTTGCGGCGTTACTGGTCCAAACAGGTCCATATGTAACAGCTCGAGTACCTGACTGGTACTGGGGTGGACTGGCGACTGGTTCTTGAAGGACTTCTCGGTTTGCTTGCCTTGCTGGCATGCCTTGCAAATTCCTTCCTTCTTGAACCCACCCTTGGGAAGACCGTCTACAAGATCATGCTTGGTTAGGTAATTAATAGTTTTGAAGTTCAGATGACTTAACCTTTTGTGCCACAGCCAGTTAGTTTCCATGGAGCTGGTGGCTACAAAGCATGTATCAGTCTTCCCGCTTTGCCAGTCAACGACATAAAGGCCTCCTTTCCTGACACCTCTCAGCTTGGTCTCACCAGAATCTTCATTCTTGATCTGGCACCCAGACTTGTCAAACACAATGGCATAACCATTGTCGCACAGCTGACTGATGCTCAGGAGGTTGTGCTTCAGGTTGGTGACAAGGGATACGTTGACAATACGCACATCATCTTTCTCTATGCATCCCTTGCTGATAACTCGGCCCTTGGAGTTATCACCAAAGATAACTGGAGGTCCTCTGACCTTGGTGAGCTCTGAGAACAGGAACTCCTCACCAGTCATATGAGCGGAGCAACCACTATCAATGATCCACTCGCTCGACCTCTGAAGCTGACTTGCATGACCTAGTTCCTGCAAGAAAAATAGAATCATTTAGGTCCCCGATCATCAGCGGGTCCTGCAGGGTTAGATCTCTGGATCATTCCTTTCGGAATCCAGACTTGTGTGATCTTCAGCTTGGTGTTACCCTTGCTGACATCACCTGTGGCCTTTCCCTTCCTTCTAAAATAATGCATGGTTTTGGAAGGTGTGGCTGTGTGTGTAGCTCCATTGGAAGTGTTCTTCCGCTGAGAGCCTCGGAAATGTTTTTCCGGCTGATTGTGATGCCTTGGTGGTCTCTGAAATTGAGGACCACGATAATTTGCCTTCCCAGCCCTTGAGAAAAGGTTTTGATTGGGCTCAGGCCTCCGATAGGTGTTCCTCCTATCGGGAAATATCCTCCTCTCAGTATTCCGCTGAGATTTGGATCCCTTGTAAGTATGCTGGTAACTAGCATACTTGTAAGGTTGTGCGTGGAATCTCTGGACAGCTGGTGCTGGCTGTCGGATTCCACTGGCAGCTGACGCTGACTTCCTTGCCTTAGAATATTTTGGCTTAGTCTGCGTCCTGGGGTGTGCTGGCGTCCTGTCAGCAGAGGATCTTGCCAGTTGAGGTTCTTGTCGTGATGACTCACCTCTATATCTGGGCTTACGGTTCCTATGCTGATTAGCCATTCGGGACTGACTGGTATTACCAGCTGGTGCTGATGCATTTACCAGTTTGCCCTTACCCTTATGAGTACTGATTTGTTCGGGTTGATTTATGCTCAAATCTTTTGTAAATCCCAACCCGGACTTATCAGAAGGCTTTCTCCAATGACTTAGAGCTGCTTCTAAGTCTTTTGAGCCTTTATTTAGAAAATTGATTCGATTTTCTTGCTCCAGAACGAGATTGTGAAAATTATCTCGCTCGGTTTTTGTAATTTGAAAGTCTTGGAGCAATTCAGAATGAGCCTTTTTCAAACTTGCTAGCTCTTCGCTGATGGACCTCGATTTTTCAATCTCACTGGTCAAAACAGTAATTTGACCTTTCAGCGAAGCATTTTCACCAGCCAAAACATTTTTCATTTCATAAAATTTTAAAAATTCACGCTGAAGAACATCTAATGTGACATCTTCTGAGTCGGAGCAATGCGACTCAGAATCGTCTATGATTTGTACTGGCATGATATGCAATTGAGGAACTGATTGTACCTCATTATCAGCAGCAAGTGCCAGTTCTTCCTCATTGTCAGCATTTTCTTCAGCTGGCTCTTCGCCGAAGGCTGCCATAAATGCCAGGAGAGCTTCTTCTTCTGACTCTCCATCTGACTCAAACTCCCCATCATCATGATCGGGTATGTCAGGCACCTCAGTCCTGGTCAACATGGCTTTGGCAACAGCCTTGGAAGCACGCTCTTCAAAGAGCTTCTTCAGCCTTTCCCTCTCAGTTTTGTCCACCTGTGGACATTCAAACTTTAAGTGATCAGGAGATTGGCACTGATAGCAAGCGCGAGGAGCTCTTTTGACGAATTTCCCATCAGTTGAGCCAGCAGAAACTTCCTGTTTTGACTTGGCTTTTTCCAGAAGGACAGCCAGTCTCTTCATCTGCTGCTCAAGTTCTGCGACTGAGCTCTCGCTTCCTTTGGAATGAGATCCTGATGCGGACTGGATCTCCTTCGGCTGGATGTGCTGCCCAACCGGCTTCTCAGCATGGAATGTCTTCTTGTGCTTCCAATTGGCATTCCTCTTGACGAAATAGGCTTCGTCCTGAGCTTTAATGCTGGGGGATCCAACATTCCTGATGGCCTCATTCTTATTCACCATCTGGATATCCCATTCGTGTGCCTGCAACTGAGCAAAAACTTCTTTAGGAGTCATTTTAGATAAATCTTTCTCCTTCAGTGCGGTGGTTTTCACAAACCAATCCTCCTTAGGCATTTTGGACAGGATCTTGGAATTAAGATCTTCATTTGTATACACCCTGTCCAGAGACTTCAGCTCGCTGACAATGGCATTGAACCTTGCCTCCATCTCCTTGATGGTTTCTCCGGTCAGCATTTGGAAGGACTCGTATTTGTCAACTGCCACCTGCAATTTATTACGTTTCATTTGGTCAGTTTCTTGACAAAGACTATCAAGATAATCCCATACTCCCTTGGCATTATCAAACTGGAGGGCTTCCTCCATCAGCGACTTAGGAAGGGAAGTCAGGATCAGCTCGTGAGCAATGGAATCCAACTGATTCCGCTTCCTGTCCTCAGCAGTCCATTCGTCTTGGGGCTTTGGAATCACAGCAGCTGGACGATCTCCTAGCTGGTGCTGAACCTTTGTGATCTCAATCGGCCCTGTTTCCAGCACATCTTTCATCTCAGGATGAATGCTCTTTAGAGTGATGAGCGACCTCTTTCGCCATATATCATGCTTTACAGTCCCGTAGTCTAGTAGCTTTGGATTGTTCATCTTGATGTACCTGAGCTAATCAAACAGACAAACAAATAGAGAGCGCAAGAAAACGCGGATCACGGTCCTAAGCGACACAGAAACGAACGGTCTGTAAGAACCGTCCGCTCTGATACCACTTGTTGGTCCCGGTTTATCAGAGTGTATAACGTTACGCAGCGGAAATAATGAACTTATAAGTCTAACTTGCACTCTGTCCTGCTGATTGCTCAGCTGGCTGGCTGACTGGCTGGTCAGCTGATAGCACAACACTTAGAATATTTTAAGCCTAGTTTGCACAGTTATCAGTTTTCAGATATACACCAGCACTTGAGTGCTGGGTTTCAAATACAAATTTAAATACTGAAAGCAGATAAAGGCAAAGGATTTTTATAGTGGTTCGATCAACTGATCTACGTCCACTCTCCAGTCGACTCACTGGAAATTCACTATAAGTGTAATCCGGTACAAAGAGTCCTACGATCTATCTCCAGCTGGTAGATGCCCCGTCTACCAGTCCACTGGATCAACCGCTCCCGGTCCTTGTCCTTCTTCAACTCTTCGTCAGATGGATGGAGTGCGAGCACGTCACTTTAATCTCCTCCTCTAACTGGTTGGGTGTTGAGTTCTCCCAAGAACGTAAATCCTCTACGGCAAACTGCCCGTAATAACTCAAGAGCTGGCTGGCTCTAGAGCTGCTATGTTCTTCCTCAAAAAGAGAAAGAACACCAAGCGAGATCTGTAACTTACAAGCTGGAAGCTTGAAGTCTCGTGTTTGAATAAATCAACACACGGATAGCCTTTAGAGAGGCCTCGAAAGTTGAATGCTTTTACTTGCTTGAGCGTAATAAATCTCAGTCTTTCGGTAGGTGGAGAGTTGGCCAAGAACATTGAATGTTGATGGATCCAAGGTATTTATAGCCGAGGGATCCCATTCAAATATTCTAGCCGTTTGGACACATCCGGAATGGTCTCTGTCCGTGCATGTCCTTCTGACGGCGGCAGGTAGGAATTTCCGGAAAGCGCCATGCTTGTGTCCGCTTTTTCTGACACAGACCTCTTTGTGTCAGAACGGCTCTATTCGTCAGTACGAGGAATCGGAACTGGTGTCTTGAACTGATAGACTTTAAGGATATCCTTCCTTAAAGTCTTACTTTGACAGTATATTCCTCAGACGAATCTTCCTTTTGTCTCTAAGATGCTGGGAGAGTGAATCTGAATTCTGCTGGTAACATCCGACAGGTAGATCATTCTGGTGATCCTGTGCTGGCAGTCTCTGCTGGTGACTTTCCTTAGCACAATCAAGGTCTACCAATTTGTCTGGATGTTGACCCTTGGAATCTCCCATGACTGGTGGCTTCACTGCTGGTGAATAGTGTCAGCCAGAACACGTATTCTGCTGGTAGGATTTGTCAGCCTCCTGCTGGTGAAATCCTTCCAACTGGTGAACAGTAGCTAGTCATTAGCTCTTGACTCCATGTTGATGAACAGTGTCAGCATGGGTCTGTCAGTCGTCGGCTGGTGAAATCCTTCACCAGGTAAGAGATTCTCATGCTGATGAACAGTGTCAGCATGAGTCTTGATCAGCTACGACTTACAACTCAAAAGACCTAAACAGGACTTTACATTGAGACTAGAGCTATTCTAGAGACAAACTGACGCTGGTAGGACTTTAGGATTTGATGCACCAAAACTATGATCTAGACAACAAAATCACATCATTTCTATGGGTGCTACTGAGGGAAAGGAAACTTAGCCAGATTTCCCAACATATCCATTCAATTACATGCATTACAATTTGAAAAGTAGAGATTGGA
>JAPKLW010003470.1:21668-41017 GCA_026898455.1 Plectranthus barbatus
GAGTAAAATGGACACAAACATGCAAGTTCACACATCGAAAAATAGGTTATTTTACGCACATATCAATGTCCGGTAACCTTAAATATGGGGATTCTCAATTAATGCAGCCCAATCTCATAACGTGGGAATAAAGGGGTCGGTCAGTATTAATTCTGTGGTGAAAATGAATTAATATTAATTAATTAATTGTGTCCTGGGTTGTGAACATGGGAATTAATTAATTTATAGGCCCACTTTATTATTTGCATTAGGTCCCAGGTCTGGCCCAAGGAAAGTGTGCTGAATTGAGCCCAGGAGCCCACTAGGGTTTACAACCCTAGGTCTATAAATAGACAGCTCTCTCTCATAAGTTGTAACACAGTTGAAAAACAGTAAACCTAGAGAGAGAAAGTGGGGCGTCGATTTTGAGAAGAAAAAGGAGGAGAATTTTTGAATTCTGGTCCTGCTCAAGTACAGATCTGTGGAATCCTCACCAGTAGCAGATCTGAACGCACGGGGAAACAGATCTGAAGATCTAATTTGGAGAACAACTCCTAATCCCTTCTCTTTGTCTTTTTCGATTATTGTTAAATCTAGAAATTAGATTTCTAATTTCTCATTCCGCAGATTTAATAATATCGCGTGGTTGGTTCTGGATCTGGGAATACAAACGCGAAAGATCATTTATGAGACTATGGAATTAAGGTAAATAATTCTTTATCCATGCATTAAATTCAGTAGGAGCATGCTTAGGGTTTTTTGAATGTTTTATGAACAATAACCATAAACGGTCTGGTTCATTTGGTTTTGGTGATTCGGTTCACAGTAAAACCCTACAATTGGTATCAGAGTCAGGTTCTGTTTTATGGCTCTATTGTTCATAATGGATTCGTTATGCATGTTTTGAATTTTATCAATGTCGTGGATGGTTTTTGTTCCTCGTGGCAACCCGTGTAATTCAGCCCGCGGTGGTTTATCCGTGTAAGGCTGAATTAATTTTGTAAAATCATGAGAAAATCCGTGATTAGTATAGATTAAAAATTGTAATAGTATAGATCTTGTATTTTTATTTTAAATCTGTAATTGGACGGGTCTAGAAATGAAGAACGAAGATGGAGCCGGCGAAGGGCGGTGCACGGTGGCGGCAGGCGGCCGCGCGCGCGTGCGGCGGCGGCGCAAGGCCGCGCGGCGCCGGCGGCTGTCCGGCGGCAGCGGTGGTGCTGTCGGCGGCGGCTGTTGTCCCATCGCGGTGGCTTGTGTTTTGATGGTTTGTGCAATCCTGTGTAAACCCTAGGGTTTGCATTAGGGTTAGGGCAAATCAACAGATCACAAAGGCCTAAATCCCAAAAGATTTGGTGATTGAAGTTTTGAAGGCCCTAGAAGATTTGAAAAGATTTGGACTTATCCAAATAAATTCAAATTAAATTTGTAATAGATATGATTTTATTTTTCCTAATTTTTGGGGCCACGAGTAATTTTTGTTTGCCTTAATTGTCCTCGTATGATATGTGATTTATTATGTGCGCTATTTAAGCATGTGTAGATAATAGGAAAAGCATGTTTATCGCTTTTATTATTTACAGCTTTCTAAGCATGCTTATGTGATTAATTTCTTTTGTTGGATTATATTTTGGGAATTTTTTGGCTTGTTTAATTACATGCAAAAATTTAGAAAATATAATAACAAAGAAATTATGTGTGCGCATATAAGAAACCTTTTAAAAGAAAAATACTAAGCAGATTTTTTTAATTAAAATCAATAGACCTCCACAAAGCGATCCTAGGCTGTAAGTGTATCTCTCGTTCTAGTAAACGTCTACGAGTGTAGCTTGCTAGTTCCTAGAGGTGCATGGGTACGGTTGTTGGGATTTCTAGACAAACAATTTAAATCATGTGAATAGTGGGAGGGTTTTACGTAAATGTCTACGAGTGTAGCTTGCGTAGATCTCCTTCACAAGTATTCTAGGATTGATTTAAATTATAGATAACAAAAGCTTTAAGGGCTGTGCGGTATGGTTACGTGCCATGCTAAACTGTCTCTTTTGGCCGGAGTTAAATTTGTGGTTAATTGCTTAGAAGCATCTTTGAATATAATGCAAGAATTGCATCCCTGTTCTTGAGAGATGGCTTGGTCTAAGGTTTTCACTAATTATTAATTTCTAGTGTCAAAAGCTTCCTGACATGGTAGTGAAATTAAATGGATTGGGGCTTAAAATCCGCAGTTTTGGTTGAGGGTGACATCGTAAACGTCTATGAGTGTAGCTTGCGGTGGGAACTCTTGGGCAATAAGTGGAAAACATTTGTATTTGATTTATTAAAAGGTTTTCAATGCATTTGTTTTCGAAGTTCTACATGTATGTTCTTATTTAAGATTCTTTATTGTTTCAGATATGTCTATGTCTACTGTCGATCATTTACTTGCTCTCAATCCTCTAACTGGTCCTAACTTCCATGAGTGGAGATACTGCATTGAGTATATTCTCCTAACTAAGCAACACATGTTTGTTCTTACTATGATGCCACTTAACCCACGTTACCATAAAGTCTCCAGACGTGAGAAGGAGTTCTATGACAGATGGGTGGCATCTGAGGATTTTACTTACAAGTTAATCTCAGATAACCTATCTAGAGAACTTAAGCTCAAGTACATGGGCTATTGTAGCTCTGTTACGATCTGGATGGACTTAGTGGCCACGTATGGCGAAATGGAACGAACTATCAACTGTGATCTCGTGAAAGACCTTGTCTGTAAGAGAATGGTTGATGGCAGTTTGGTGACACTGCATGTGATGATGATGGATAACACCATGAAACGATTCACACGTAGAGGTGGATCTATATCTGATCGGGCTAAGATCGATATAATCCTGAACTCTTTACCGCTTTCATTCTATGATTTTAAGAAGGATGTAGCTAAGAGAAGTGAGTACTCCTTCAAAGAGTTGCTCACTGATCTCATAGCAGAACAATCTTTCGTACCTTCATGGGAGTCTGAGTTATCAGATCTTGAGCACAGCTTGGGCACATTAAAAGATGTGGTTCATACTGTGTGCAAGAACACGATTGATCGCAGATCACGTGAGAGGAGGTCAAATAAAATGAAGAGGGTTGGTGTCACTTCAAGTGAGAAGGCATGCGGAAGCAAGGGACAAGGTACGTCATTTGCATTTGTAACGGAAACATGTTTAGCATCGGTTTCTACTCATTCGTGGGTAGTGGGTACTGGAGCTACTGATCATGTTTGTTACATTTTGCAGGGGTTCACACCGAGGAGGGTGCTGAAGAATGACGAGGTTACCATCTCGATGGGGAACGCAGCACAAGTGAGTGCAGCTGCCATTGGAGATTTCACCTTGTACTTTGATGATTATGTTTTAACTTTGAGAGATGTTTTGTATGTGCCGGATTTTCAGCGAAACCTTATTTCAGTTTCCAAACTTTATGTTGATGGATATTCAGTTATTTTTGATAGTGGTGTTTCTATCATTGGTAATAACGGTGTTATCTGTCGTGGGATGCTGAATAATTCTCTCTATGTTGTTAACTGTAATCATAAGTCTTCCGCAAGTATTGCATGTAATTCATCCGTAATTCATAATCCTAGAAAGAGAAAACTTACTTCTTCTGATGAGGATCTGACATATCTCTGGCACTTGAGACTGGGTCACATCAGCTTGAAGCGGATACAAAGACTTGCAGATGACACTACATTGGACTTAGTCCGGGCTGTACCTTATCAAGTCTGCGAATCCTGCATCGAGGGAAGATGTCAACTAGGCCTTTCAAGGCTAGTCAGTCTCGAGCAGATGAAGTGTTGGAATTGATCCATTCTGAGTTATGTGGACCGATGTCCACGCAGGCTCGTGGAGGGTACGAGTACTTCGTCACTTTCATTGACATTTACTCAAGGTATGGATACGTTTACCTTCTTCGCTACAAGTCTGAATGCTTTGAGAAATTTAAAGAGTTCAAGGTTGAGGTAGAAAAGAAGGTTGGGAAAACTATCTAGTCACTGCGATCTGACCGCGGTGGCGAATACCTTGGTAACGAGTTCCTGCAATATTTATCAAAAAACGGGATTACATCCCAGTGGACTGCACCGGGTACTCCCCAGCAAAACGGTGTAGCTGAAAGAAGAAATAGGACTCTTCTAGAGATGGTAAGATCAATGATGAGTTATGCAAACTTACCAATTTCGTTTTGGGGCTACGCATTGGAGACAACAGCTTACGTGCTAAATGTGGTGCCTTCTAAATCAGTTCCTAAGACGCCTTCTGAGCTCTTCCTTGGTCGCAAACCTAGTTTGTGCAAGTTTACAGTATGGGGCTGTCCGGCACATGTACTGTCGAAGGAACCTGATAAGTTAGAAAGCAAGTCAAAAGTAATGTTGTGCATAGGGTATCCCAGGCAAACGAAAGGTGGTTACTTTTACTCTCCTGAGAGTCAGAGAGTCGTTGTTAGCACCAACGCTAGATTCTTGGAGGACGAGTATGTGAGTAATCACAAGTCAATGAGTGATATCATTCTTCAAGAAATTGAGAACGAGAATACAATTCCAAGGGAAGGGGAATGTGTAGATGAGGGTGCACCTGTGAGAGGTTCAGCACCACAGACATGTTCTTCAGTGCAAGGTGCAGGACCACAACTGCACCTACTACTGACACGGCACCGATGCTTTGTTGTAGTGGGAGAGTTATTTTCCATCCAGAAAGGTACATGTTCGTGGGTTAGTCTTCGGACTTGAGCCCGGAAGACGGACATGAGGACTCTGACCCACTGACTTATGAAGAGGCAGTGCAGGACAAGGATGTTGCCAAATGGCGTGTCGCCATGGATTCTGAAATTGAATCCATAAATGCTATGGATGTATACCAGAAAACTGATTTGTCGGATGGTTTTCGGATGACTTTAGAGCTATAGGGTGCAAATGGGTATACAAGAGAAAGAAAGGGGCAGATGGAAAGATCACGACTTTTAAAGCAAGGCTAGGGGCATTGACTATGACAAAACATTTTCACCCGTAGCCATGCTCAAATCCATCCGGATACTCCTTGCCATAGCTGCGCATATGGACCTCGAGATCTGGCAGATGGATATCAAAACTGCTTTTCTAAACGGTTACCTTGAAGAAGGTAGGGACATCTATATGCAGCAACCCGAGGGTTACATAAGCAAGGGCGAAGAACATCTTGTCTGGAAGCTTAGGAAGTCCTTGTATGGATTTAAGCAAGCTTCAAGGTCGTGGAACTTACGTTTCAACGATGTGATTAAATCCTATGGATTTGCACAGTTGGAAAACGAAAGTTGTGTTTACCGACTTTGTGTCAGTGGGAGCGTGGTCTTTCTTGCACTATACGTTAATGACATACTCCTATTTGGAAACAACGAGGGAGTGATGTCGGAATTCAAGGCTTGGTTATCCGAACAGGTGTTTTGAGGTACACTGAACGCAGCTAAGGCAAACCACCCACCAAGGAGAGCTATGCACCTCAAAGCCTCACCCAGAAAGGCACCTCGCGCACCTTGCACGAGCAAGTCGTTCAAGTAGGTGCGCGATCAAGACCCCAGAAGGACCAGCTTACGGATAAGCCTTGGCAGTTCCTAAGAAGGCGTGGACGTTGCACCAAACCCCTACTTTCCTGGAAACGGCTCTAACAACTCCTAAACCTTAAGAAAACCTAATGGCTAGGGTTTATCCTTTGTACTTGACTCCCCTATGAAATATAAATAGGGGTACTCAACTCAATTTTGATGATTCGATATTTTTTACTCATAATGCTTACTTTTGGCTTAGCTGTAATGTTATTCGACTACTTCTACGCACCTTGTACCTACATTTATCAAAGGAATTACAATTTTTATCTTACTTAACGTGTTATTTATCTTTTCAATTACATTCATTGTCGTCTTTCTTTACTTTTCTCGTATTATTTCCTGATATATTCCTTCTCGGTTCCTAGGGCCCTGTATTCGTACGAAATCGAACCTCAACATTTTGGCACCCACCGTGGGCCCCTTGGAATTGTAACCATCATTTTGTAGGGAAAGTGGCTAGAATTATATCTTCATTGGGAAATGAGAAGAACACAATGCTGAAGGACGCACTTCCGCAAGGCACCTTAGTGCCTACCGACCCTGCGGGTGCGCAGGCGACGGGCCCATCAGATCCAGTGACTGTGAAATTGGAGGAGCATAAGAAGTTGTTCCAGAAACAACTAGATTCATCCAATCAGAAGATCGACGCTATCATGAGGTCGTATCAAAAGCTGCAAGAGGAGAACATGGCGCTCCGTTAAAGGCCTCAACCCTATCTGCAAGGGGGGAAGGAGCCCATAATTCAGGAGATAGAAGGGTCAGGTGGGCCTCCACCACTCCGCCCACGGAACCTGAAAGAAAGCTTCGAAACTACCCTGGACGATGTACCGTGCACCCCTCCAGGGCCCCGGAGGTGCCCTTGAGTTCATGGAAACTAATCCAAAAAGTGGAGCCGACCCACAAAATGATGTCGCGGAGGCTATGGCATGAGCCCTTAGAGCTATGGAGGCACGAATTAAGAAGAAGATGGAAGAGTACAACTTGCTCCTAGCAAAGGTGCCAGGGATGCCGGTGCCGGAAAAGATCATACCAAGAGATAGCTTTTCCGAGTTGCCATTCACCCTAGAAATAGCTGAGGTGGAAGTAACGGCAAGGTTCACCCAGCCAACGTTCGCGCTCTATGATGGAACAAATGATCTAGAAACCTACATTGCACTTTACAAGCAAATCACGACGTCGATTCCATCCGACCTATGAGAGTCGTGCATGTGTAAAAATTTTGGGTCGAGCCTAATAGGGCCAACCCTCCAGTGGTTCATAAATTTGCCTCAAGGAAGGATCGAGTCGTTTGTGGAACTACACCAACTATTCCGAAGACAGTATTCCAGCAGCAGACACCTTGACAAGCATCCAAATGACCTGTACTCCGTGGTGCAGGGGCCGAAAGAGACCTTGCCTTCTTACCTGTCAAGGTTTAACAGGGAGTTCGTCGCCGTACCTAACTGTCCTGCAGACACCACCCTCCGAGCTTTGAAGAAAGGATGGACGTTGACTTGCACCTCTACATGGAGTTGTCAATATACCCGTGTAGCAGCTTGGACGATGCAATCAATAGAGCATGGGCTTTGATCAAGTGGGAAGAGGATGAACCCTACAAAAAATTGAGGCGAGCACTCCTCGGAAAAACACACTCGAAGGACGATAGAAGACCTCCCTCTTACTGCGAGAGCCGACGACCTGAAACTAGTGAAAGGTGATCGAGCAGGTCACACCATTACAACCGAACGTACCACGAGTACGCAGTCACGCCCACACCGACATCTTACGTACCTGAATACAACCTAACAATCGACACAAATATCTTAGTCAACTCGGTCCTTAAGAAAATGCCAAACGAGGTTAGATAGCCAAAGAAAATGAAGGTGGACCCATCAACAAGAGACCCGAAGAAGTACTGTGAGTTCCATGGAGATCACGGTCACCTTATCGAAGATTGTCGAGCTCTCAGAC
The DNA here is from genome assembly GCA_026898455.1 of Plectranthus barbatus. Taxonomy (NCBI): domain Eukaryota; kingdom Viridiplantae; phylum Streptophyta; class Magnoliopsida; order Lamiales; family Lamiaceae; genus Plectranthus; species Plectranthus barbatus. The sequence goes on from JAPKLW010003470.1 coordinate 29,193, forward strand.
TAGAAATAATTGAGCTGCTCAAGAAGGGCGTGCTGAAGGAATACCTCACCGACAGAGGTAAGAAGACCTGAACGAGGGAAGGCCAGGATAAGAAAAAAGAAGATAGTCCCAAATTGCCTGTGCCCGAGAGAACTGTAAACGTTATCATTGGTGGGTTGGAGATAAGCAGGGTAACCCGCTCCTCAGCAAAGAAAATGCGATGCATAACAAAGGAGGAAAATTATGTTCCAAGGAAGAACCTTGAACACGAACCGGTTGAGTTCAACAGCGACGAATCACCAGGGCTGCACCATCCACACCACAATGCGCTCGTGATTTCCATGCTGATATCAAACTGCTTGGTGAAAAGTGTAGGGATTTTCAGTGAACCGAATCACAAAAACCAAGTGAACCGGATCGATTTATGGATAATGCATATAATCAAAATTCACAATAAAAGCCTAGCATGCTCCTATGAATTTAATGTGATTCGTGGATTATCGAGTTTACCTGAACTCCGTAGATTCTGTACCGATCTTTTGCGTTTGAATTCCAAACTTGAATCAACCACGCGATGTTTAATTAAATCTGCGGAAACAAAAATTAGATAGGTTCTAACTTCAAGATTTAATTAAACAAAAGAGAAAGAAAGATAATATGTTCTCCAGGTTAGATCTTCAGGACTGTATCCCAATGCTGTTCAGATCTGCTACTGGTGAGGATTCCACAGATCTGTAGTTGTAGGCCAGAGTCAAAATTCCTTCTCCTCCCTCTACAGTGTGCACCGCCCAGCTCTCTCTCTCCCTAGGGTTTTGACTTATTTGAATTATGATCAAGGTGGCTAGGGTTTCAGAGAGAGAGGGGTCTATTTATAGACCTAGTGTTTTATCCCTAATGGGCTACTGGGCTCCATTCAGCATATATTACTTGGGCCAGACCTGGGACCTAATGCAAATAATAAAGTGGGCCTATAAATTAATTAATTCCCATGTCCACAACCCAGGACACAATTAATTAATTAATATTAACTCTTTTTCACCATAGAATTAATACTAACCTACCCTTTTATTACCACGTTATGAGAACGGGTTGCATTAATTGAGAATCCCCATATTTAAGGTTACCAGACATTCATTAATTAATCAGAGCTTTTGACAAGCTCTATCTACAATTAATTAATATCTTATTATTTCTGAGTAGTACCACTCAATCCTTATCACTCATGCCTGAACTTAATCAGCCTGCAGGACTTTGGCACGATAAATGTCATTGAGCTCCTTAGGGAATGTCCCCATCCTATTACTCGGATATGGTTACCTAAACCCAGTCTCAGGAGGTACTACATGAACTGTTGTTACCCAAGATACGGATATACGAGCACGTTACTCAGGCTCTCCACCATGGCAAGTCAAAGCAACAGTCAACCCGTGCAAATCCCTGAACCTTCGTTAGGGTTTGGACTCAATCAATAATGAGATCTTGTATTCGCTGATGTCAGACAGTCGAATACATCTCACTGCGGTCCATCAATACGCCACCCTTGCGTACCAGCATGTCATGTAACCAAGACAGACTACTTATTCCGACAATGCCGCAGCCATCCGGACAGACGTATCCTCATACGTTGTCTCGACTGTGATCAGGTTTATGTCTCACTAGGTCAAGTGATCATACTGTCTACTGAGATCTACAACATGCCATATGATCGTCCCTATCAGTGAGACAAGAGGATAATATTGTTACATACATGTAAGATTGTTTGACAGATAGGAGAAATAAACTGTTGTATACTCATTATAATAAATGCTTTCAGTATACAAAACCCATCAAAAAGAACCCTTGTGGATAATGAAAGCTCAACTAACATTTTGTTCCTAAGGACCCTGCACGATATGAAGATACCCAAAGACAAGATTGGACCAGAGATCAAGACCCTGATAGGGTTCAGCAGGGAGAAGCAAGTCACCAAGGGAACAATCACCCTACAAACCTACTGCGGAGGTGAGCAGCTCGACGTCAACTTCACTATCGTGGATGTGTCATCCTCCTACAACATGCTTTTGGGGAGGCCCTGGCTACACACCTTGAAGGCCTTGTCGTCTACCTACCACCAAGTGGTAAAGTTCCCTACCCGCTGGGGGATAAAAACAATTAAAGGCGAACAAAACACCTTGAGGGAATGCTATTATTCAGGGTTTAAGTTCGTCTGCAGCCAAGAATGCTCAGAACCATCTTCACCCAATAAGGCGCAAGATGTGGAGGAACTTGAGTAAGTGAATCTACATGAAATCCCAGGCGAAGCACCTTCATCGGAGCGGACTTGGCACCCAGCGTGCGTGATAGCCTAATTTAATTCCACAACAACATGACAGGCAAATATTTAAAGGTCATGGTGCATCGGCTTCTAGTAGATCCCCAGCGAAGACCAATTCAACAATGGAGAAGGCGCTTTGCACCTGAGAAAAACGATGCTATCAACGAGGAGGTGCAAAAGCTCTTAGATACCGGGGCTGTGAGAGGGGTCAAATACCCGTCCTGGCTAGCCAAAATGGTGGTCGTTAAGAAGAAAAACAAAAAAACAGGGTGTGCGTGGATTTTACAGACCTCAGCATGCCCAAAGGATCCTTACCCTCTCCCGCATATCGACAGCATCGTGAACGCAACCTTTGAGCACGAGCTCCTGAGCTTCATGAATGCTTTTTTAGGGTATCACCAAATACAAATGCACCCAGATGATAAAGAGAAAACAGTGTTTATGACCAACAAAGGGACATATTGTTACAAAGTCATGTCTTTTGGCTTGAAGAATGCTGGCTCAACCTACCAAAGACTAGTGAACAAGATGTTCGAGCCTCTTATTGGCAAAACCATGGAGGTTTACATAGATGATATGCTAGTGAAATCCAAAGAGGCAGGCGACCATGTGACGACCGATTAGCTATTTATTCGCATCTTTATCAGATATTGCCTCATCGTATGTCCAGGGGTTGGTATCATATAGTCCGCTTTCCGGGATCAAGTCAGAAGACTCTCCCATTAACATGTACCTTTCTGGTTGGTGGACAACCCTCCCACTGCGACGAGGCATCTAAGCCGTGTCAGTAGTTGGCACAGTACTCGTTGGTCCCATACCTTGCATTGATGGCAGTGTTGGTATTCCCTCACCTATCACAGGTGTATTTACCAATACACTGGGCTTTCCCGATGGAATTGCTTCATTATCCCCAAGCTCGTGGAGGATAATTTCACTCATGGATTTGTGGTTTCTTACATATTCGTCCCCCAAAAATCTTGTGTTGGTACTGACAACCACTTTCAGATTCTCAGGACAATAAAAGTAACCACCTTTCGTTTGCCTGGGATATCCTACAAACAGCATCAGCTTAAACCTACTTTCTAACTTATCAGGTTCCTTTGTCAGCACATATGTTGGACAACCCCAAAACCTCATTCTGGTTAAACTTGGCTTTCGCCCATACCAGAGTTCCAGAGGCATTTTTGGAACTGATTTAGAAGGTACCAGGTTAAGCAAATAGGCCGTTGTCTCCAAGACATATCCCAAAACGAGATTGGCAAGCTTGCATAACTCATCATTGACCTGGCCATTTCCGAAAGAGTCATATTCCTCCTTTCCGCTACACCATTTTGTTGAGGGGTTCCTGGTGTAGTCCATTGGGATGTAATCCCGTTATCTAACAGGTACTGCAAGAATTCGTTACTGAGGTATTCTCCACCACGATCTGATCGTCGTGTCTTGATAGTCTTGCCTAGCTTGTTTTCCACCTCAGTCCTAAACTCTTTGAATTTCTCAAAGCATTCAGACTTGTAGCGAATCAAATAGACATATCCAAATCTTGAGTAATCGTCAATAAATGTGACAAAGTACTCATAACCTCCACGAGCTTGCGTGGACATTAGTCCACATAAGTCAGAGTGGATCAATTCTAACACATCCTCTACTTGAGACTGACTTGCCTTAAAAGGCATGGTCGTCATCTTTCCCTCTATACAGGATTCACAGATTTGATGCAGTACCACTTGAAAAGATTCCAAGAGACCATTGCATGCTAATCTTTTAATCCTCTTTAGATTGATGTGACCTAGTCTCAAGTGCCAGAGATATATTTGATCCTCATCAGAAGAAAAGTTTCTCTTTAAATGATTATTATTATTGGATGAGTTTGCAATATTAACGGAAGATTTATTCATACAATCAATGATATAGAGAGAGTCAATCAGTTTGCCATGATAGATAACACTATTATTCCCAATGATAGAAACTCCACTATAAAAAATAACTGAAAATCCATCACTAAATAACTTGGAAACTGAAATTACGTTCCGTCGGAAAAACGGCACATATAAAACATCTCTCAAAATCAAAACATTGTTTTCAAAGCATGAAGTAAAATCTCCAATGGCTACTGCTGAGACTCGCTCTCCGCTGCCCATTGAGATGGTAATCCCGTCATGCATCAGTTCCCTTGTCGGCCTGAACCCCTGCAAATTATAACAAACATGATCAGTAGCTCCAAGATCCACTACCCAAGAATAGGTAGAAACTGATGCTAAACATGTTTCCATTATAAATGCACATGACGCACCTTGTCCAGTCTTCCCGACTTGACAATCTTTCTTCTAGTGACCAACCTTGCCACATCTGAAACACTTGTCCTTTTTCGCAGGCACGTCCGATGTCCTTTTTGACTTCTTCACAGAAGTTGTACCTTTGGCTTTCTTCTTAAACATTCCTTTGCGCCTATTGCCAACCAATGCAACAGGACGGTTTCCTGAAGTAGCCAAAGGAACCTTTTGTGGAAGCATCACTGACTTCGCTGCCATCAAGTCATTGAGTAACTCATTAAGAGTGTACTCTTTCTTGTTCATGATAGCATTCAGTCTAAAGTTCTCAAAGGACTTTGGTAGAGAGTTGAGAATGATATCAACCTGCGCTTCTGCATCAATACCATCTCCGTGCAGCGTGAGTTCATCCATGAGATGAGTCATGTTGACCACGTGCTCTCTGACCGAGCTACCATCAGACATCTTCTTTCCCACGATCTCCCTCATGAGATTGAATCTGACAGCTCGATCCGACTCACCATAGGTCGCGGTGAGGTTGTCCATAATGTCACTTGCATTATCATATGAATGATGTTGCTGTGCAAGTACCTTGGACATCGTAGTCATCATATAGCATTTCACTATATTGTTTGACTTGAGCCACTTGTTATAGTAGCTCATTTCCTCATCACTCGATGCATTAGTGGGAGCTGTCGGACGAGGCTTATCAAGGACAAACTTGTGTTCCTCTGCAACAAGAATGTAATCCAAGCTGCGTTTCCATTCTTGAAAATTAGGACCTGTTAATTGGTTTTGTGCTAAGATATTGATCACATTTGGTAAAGACATGTCTAAAAACAATAAATTAATGCAGAAATTAAAATATAGTCGCAAACAATTGAAACAATTAAATATTGAAATCTTATGATAAAACAATATTAATGTTTCCTCCAATTTGCCTAAGTATTACTATTGCAAGCCACACATGTGGACGTTTACAACAAAACAATTAACCAGGTTGCATCTTTTAATTTCAGTCCTTTTAATTCCAATCCATGTCAGGGATCCTTAGACAAATGGAATTAATAATTGGAGACTTGGTCTTTTAATTCCAATCCATGCCAGGGTTCCTTAGACTAATGGAATTAATAATTGGAGACTAACTTAAGACCATATTATCCTACTGAGCAGGGACATCACAAATGAGTTATACTCTGGACAATATCGAAGCTAGCTTATCACTGAAGCCAACCCTCCCATATAAGGATCTATTAGAATATACATGATCTCTTATAATAAGGTTGTCTCATTTAATTCAATCCCTAGAGAACTTATGAAAACTCCACACGCAAGCTACACATGTAGACGTTTACGCATGAGCTCCCACTTCTCACATGAACTAAATATTTGTTTTAAGAAATCCCATCTATTAGAAATTATGAATAATAAATCAAGTAAGCTACACATGTAGACATTTACCTAATAAATTACCCAATTCCAATAAAGGATCGCTTTGTGGAGGCCTTATTAAATAATAATCTTAGTAATTTTAAATTCATAAGGTTCAATTGCACATATTATTTTATGTAGCCATAATTATAACATTGCTAAAATTCTATCATGCCATGCATGAACCCCGAATTTATAGTTATAATTAATTACATAAAATAAATCACATAAGCATGCTTCTAAAGCTGTAAATAAAAACATTAAACGTTCTACTATTATCTACAACATGCTTGTATGCTGCGCAATTAATATAAACACATATATCATGCGAAGACAAATAATAAAGCAAATAAAAAATTTCCTCTTGGCCTCATGATACGAAATTAAGAAATAATTCTATCTATTACAATTTGGAATTAGTTCACAGATCTTCCACTGGGCTCCCACTACTTGGACTGTGATATCACTTTATTTTCTGAAAACTGGGCCTCCAAGATTTGATCCATCAGAAATCGGACAACTGGGCCGTTAACTAAATCACGGACCCGTGCACACAGTGCAAGCCCGATAGCCTGCGAGAATTTCGCCCGACGGGCCACCACCGGCGAACCGCCGCCGCCGCCGCCGTGAGCCTGCCAGATTCGCGCAGCAATCATGCATGCACGCATGTCGCATGGCTGCAGCCCGCGATCTCCGCTGCCCCTAACCTGCGCCGCCGCTGCCCTTCACGTCGGCCTCCTTTTCTCCACTGTGGACATCCCTGGCTCAACAGAAAGATGCACGGGTGTGCGAAGGAGACGCACGCCCCGGCTGCAACCACAAACCCTAGGGTTTGCTCCCGCTGCAGCCATGTCGCCGCCCACGACCGTCGCTTACTTCCATCCCTGAGCCATGCTGCACCACATGCCCTGTCGATGCCGTCCGAGGAGCACGAGCCCACCGCCGTGAGCGCACAGGGTACTTGCACGCGCACGCGGAACCTAGGGTTCCACCGTATTGGAGCGACTGCCTATCGTCCCGGCCTCCGCCTCCCCGCATAGCTGTCCCGGGAGCCGCCGCACCTGTCTGTCTGGCCGGCCTGTGGTCGTGCGGCTACTGCTCGTCGCGCACGCATGCCCCGCTGGAAACCCTAGGGTTTCGCAGTGGCTGCGCCACCACCGTGGCCTACCGCGCGTGACCGTCGTGCACGGTCTGCTACCGTGCCGGCACTATCGTGCGTCATTGTGCGGCCCTTCTTTCTTCGTGTTCTTCATGTTTTACATTTTATTTTACAATTTGAATTGAAGATTACATGGAAAAAACATCCTAATACAATTTGAAATTTAAATCTAACCACAGATTTATCTCGTGGGTGAAAAACGAATCCTTATAAAAGGGCGGATTAACCCGAGAAAACACAATCACACAATCCAAAAACCATTCATTCATTCATTCAATAATAATTTTCATGCAAATCATATGCAATATTATTCTTCCTGATAGAGCCAATTAATTCAACCTGGCTCTGATACCAATTGAAGAGATTTGTGAACTGAATCACTTAATCCATTAGCCGAGATCGTTAACTAGAATATCAAAAATAAATTTCTATGCCTATGATTAATCCTAACATGCTCCAATTGATTATGCATAAAGGGGCTTTTGCGAAATACCTGGATTGTAGAAACCTGAAGAACGAGTGCGCAAAGATTTAATCCTCGATCTTTTTCCCGCGCACCAAGTTTATTCCTAACAGATTAAGGAATTAAATCTTTGAAAATTAATAATAATTTTTGAAAACAAAGAGGGAGAGAAGAAAGAACACGATCCTCCTTATCTGATCTTCTGATCTGTATCTCAACTCTAATCCGAATATCTAGTGAAGATTCCCTTCGGATTCCTTGCCCGATTGAGAAGCAGAATTTCCTCCTCGTTCTCAGATCTTAGTCGATCACCACAGCTCCCAAAATACTGGTTTGCTGTGTTGCAACATATGATCTTGTGGTGTATGTGATCTGAGAACCTGAGGCCTATTTATAAGAAATTCTGGACTTCTATTGGGCCTGAGTTTTCATGGGCCAGACCAAGGACCAGAATGCAAATAGCAAATAAGGCCTATCAATTAATTAATTTTCATATTCAACCCAGAATATAATTAATTAATTAATATTAATAAATTCCACCAGAGAATCAATATTGTCCTACCTATTTGCTACCACGTTTTGAGGTACGGGTTGCATGGGCTCGGTATATCCCACATTTAAGGTTACAGACATTCGTTAATTAATTTAAGCTCTGACAAGCCATTTAATTAATTAACATCTTATATTCCTGAGTCAATCCACTCAAACCTTTTCACTTATGCTTGAACTTAATCAGCCTGCAGGACTTTAGCATAACGAACCTCTTGAGCTGGTCAGGGAATATCACTATCCTATACTGGTTGTGGTTACCTAGTTCCAGTACCAGACAGTCATACACAGACTGCTATCACCCAAGATACAGATATTCAAGCTCAACTAGAGCCTTTCACTGCAACTCAAAGTGATACACAATCTGCGTATACTTTTGTACCTTCATTTAGGTTTAGGATCTCATCAAGCCATAGAGATCTAGATTATTTTAATGTCAGATAAAAGAATCGATCTCAACTCAGGTCCTTATAAATGTGTGCTCCACACTAGCATACCAAGCCATCCAAGATAAGATGCTTATTACTGCGTATGCTGCAACCTACACCAACAGTTTATCCTGGAACTGTCTCAGCTGTGATAATCTTTTATATCTCGCTAGGTCAAAAGATCCATACGATCTTTCGTAATCTACTACACACTGTATGATCTCCCTATCGACGAGATAGGAGGATAATAGTGTTTGCGACACATGTTTGTTAATTCAGACAGGAGATGAACATACAACATTTATGATTCCCAGTATATTAACCAATCGATCTTGTACATAATATACCAATCATAATGCTTTCAGTATATAAATCCATCAAGAACTTCAGCAAAGAGCCAAAGAGGAAGATCGCATAATTCTCGAAACTGAACAAAAACAAAAAGAAGAGGAAGAGAGAATCAAATTGCTTGCAGTTGTCACCAATGATCTTGAGTCTTCAAAATTGGTCTCTGAAAATGATGTTGTGTCGATAACAATGATGAATCACATGAACAACAACTTTCAAGGCCAACTTGACACATTGGCTGCAAGATTTGAACAACGCCCTGCTGAATCAGAATAGAACCTGTCTTCGGTTAAATCCACCATCTCAACCCTTATTGACATTGTCACAAAGGGGGAAGAAGAAAGATAGAGAGATAAGGAAGTTGAAGAAAAGAGACGATAGGAACAAACCGACATCCTTGCACAAATCATAGCTAAGCTCTCTGGATCATCCTCCTCTAATCCACCACCGCCATGAAGTCTTTATGAATGTTTATCATGTTTATCCTTCTTACTGATTGATTACTTTATCATGCACAAATCTCTTTTCTTTGTCATGTGTATGGTTGATACATTTCGCGTTGGTTTTTGTCCCTAAACGATCTACTTAGAAAAACATATGAATATATATTGACTGATTCTGGGGGGAAAGTGTTTTTGATCAGAACATGTATATTGGGTAGTGTCCTTGTAAACTCGATATACATCATTTCCTTTCTCTCTATCTTTGTTAATGGTTTTTGACAATATCAAAAAGGGGGAAATTGTTAGAAAAATAGATCTAGACTCCCTATAGAAACAAATGTTTTGAAATGTCAAAGGCCATCTTAGTGAGTTTTTCTAGTTTCTAGAGTTCTAAATAGTAATCCTTGTATAGGATCAATGGAGTTGTAATAGAACTTAGACTGAAGACCGAGCAATGGAGAATGCTCGAGAACTGACTATCATCACACCTGGCCTTAACCGAAAACTGAGTTGGAGCACCCAGTTTAAGGTCTAACCATACCGACAAGGAGAAGTCAGTATGAGGGCCTTCCCGAACTGACTAAGGAGAAGTCAGTTTAAGGGATTACCATACTGATATGGGAAAATCAGTATGAGGGAGTTTCCCATACTGACTATGAAAAGTCAGTATGAGGATTTACCATACTGCCGTGTAAAGTCAGTATGAGAGCTAAAATGTACTGACTCTTAGAAGTCAGTATGAGAAGCCTCAGTCAGACACAAACATTTGCAAAATGTTGAAGTCAGTACGAGGTTATCCAAAACTGGGTTCCTCAAGCTGTAAAGAAGTCTGACAAAAAGTTAGTGTATCGTACACTGACAATGGGCAGAGCAGAAAGAAGACATAAGGCATGGGTTATGATTGGACAATATAATCCATGAGCCTAACGTCTGGATTTATGTTTCTAACGGATAGAAATTCAAATTGCTTTAGGTTCTCCTCTCTATATAAATACCTGCCCTCTCAACCTTAATAGGTTACCTAGTCTAAAGAGACAAAGGGCATATTCAGGTCATCTCTCCCAAAAATGCTCTTGGAGTTTTTCTGTGTTGTAAACATGAGACTTGAGTCTCCAACTCAAGTTACCCACGGTGCTATCTTCTCATAGCACGAGGCTGAAGCTTTAAGTTGAGGCTCTTATTGGTGACTATATCTCTCTGAGATATCTTCACAGCAGTTAGTTTCCTAGTCTGGGATTCTGATTCTCACGGGCGTATGCCAGCCACTTGTGTTTTGGGAAGAACCTCTAAAAATCCAACCATTCTGGGAAGAATCAGTAAACATCCACCCACTAGGAAGGAGGTTGCGGGGTGCATCCCCACTTCAACCTGAAGACTGAGTCTAAAGCTAAATTACTAAGATACCCTAATTACCTTATTTATTCAATAAATCCCTAATTATCACAATCATTGGATCAACAAAATAAAGGATCCAGATTCTTTCTCATTTAGCATGGAAAAAGCTATTATTATATGATCACTACTCTATATCTATATATATATAATTTAGCCATTAAGTTTGAATAACCGTATTCTCTATCTTTAGATCTAAACATTTTCTCTCATAATTTTCTCTTTCCTCCCATTATAATCAAACGGTTATATCTTTCTCGATTTAAATCTATTTTTTACGAATCATATATCAAATTAAACGTATTTTTACGATGATTCATATGATATCCATATTGAATATGTTAAATTTAGAAGATTCGCACGAAAATCATGATTTTATATTCAGCTGGTATATGTTCTTCATTATATTTACGTTCAGGATAAAAAATGCATCAATTACGCATAAATGTTCTCAAATATCTGCATTTTTTTGCATCAATGCATTCTTAACTTGAATAAGATGCATTTTTATTCTAAAGCATATGCATTTTTGTATTCATATTGAGTGCATTTTTTGCATTGATTATATGCCGCAGTTTTATGCCTAAAATATTGCATTTTTTTACTTTGAATATATGCATATTATGTTTTATGAACTGCACGAAATGAAATTTTTGAATATATATTTTTCACATTTTTACCCTTTTATGCATTGACTATGTGCAAAAAATGCACAGAAAATTGGACGGGATTTATTTAATCTGAGCCGTCGATTGCAATATTTAATGGCTCAGATTCTTTCTCATTTAGCACGGGAAATCCTATTATCAACTAATCACTACCCTAAATCCTATTATCAACTAATCACTACCCTATATATATATATAGGGATGCGATCTAGTGAGAACCCCTCTTACCATAAGAAATAAGAACCAATCACAACCATAGATCTCGTTGAATAGACGGTCCAGATCTCATAAAAAACAGTCATTTTTTCTCAAAAAACCTGCATTATTTGGCAATTTAGTCTTTTCGCTTATAATTAAAATTCGCCCTTGAATTATAACCTGCTT
>JAPKLW010003471.1:0-15559 GCA_026898455.1 Plectranthus barbatus
GTCAAAAAACTATTATTATGATAAACTTAATTTAGTAATTATGGCGTTGATAAATTTTGTGATAGTTTTAAAACTAGCACCAATCTTTTTCATTTGATGTCACTCATAGAATTATTCAATATTTTGTACATTGCAAACAATATTCTAAATTATATGAGTTGTTTTTACCCTTTTATTTAAATCAATTTGGATCTCTTGTTATGTTTTCATATTTTACTATATATCTTATCAGTTTTAATAATACTTTTTATTTCTTGTACTTTAATTTCATTGTCCAAGTATCAAATAGGATTGATTGGTGTTGTGCCCTAGAAGGATCAAACCCATTCTAGGCCTACTGTTGGGAATTTATGATAGAAACTTCCTTACCTTTTGTGTTTTGATGTGTCAAACAAGTATAGAAACCATCTTAGGAAGTGTCTCTAGATTAGCTTAATCGTACAAACTTGTAATATCCACTTAGGATGTTTATCGAGTTGTAAAAGCTGATCAAGACAAATTGAGCTTGCGATCGAATCCATAATTTTTGTCATTGTGAAGATAAGAAGAAACAAAGACTCAAGCGACGAACTGACGAACTGACGAACTGACGACCATTTCAACTTGATGCAGACCACTCAGATAAACTGATTGATTTCACCAGCTGGGACAATCACCAGTTTATCAAGTCAAGTTTTTTTTCTCACGGGTAGAGACAAAGACACGCCTGAGGAATCACAAGAGCAAGACTTAAGGAAAGGATATTCCTTAAAGTCCGAAGTTCAAACGTCCAGTTTAGTATTCCTCAGACTGGCGAGCCGTTCTGACATGCAGCAGTGTTGTGAATTGAAGCGATTGCGACACAAATAACTAACAGAAAATACAAGAACACAAAGAATTATAGTGGTTCGAGCGTAAGCTCTACGTCCACTCTTCAAGCCTCCTCGGTGATGATTTTATTATGGTGAAGAAATTACAATGTATGACCTACTACAATTGGTGGGGAGCAGGGGTATTTATAGGGAGATATTCCTAATCACATAAGGAATATAAAACCTAGATATGGTAAGATATATCTAAATCTAAATCTATCTAAAATAGATTTATGCCTATCCAGATCTAATACCAATAAGGATAAATCTTGTTCAACAATTCAACAAGATATACACAATATATTTTCCATATCTATCCAACTCGAACTGCTCCTCGAGTTCCTCGACCTACACAGCTCGACCCACTTTACCGGACTAGTCTCCTCGACCCACTCGAACTACTTCCTCGAGTTATATTGAGACTACTCCAACAATTCTCCACCTTAGGCTCAATATCACCTCGGCTTGGCACCTCCTCTTTAGTTCGACTTCAACAGTTTGATCAGTTCCAGACAGTATTTAAACTTAGTACTTGGAACTGGCTTTGTAATCATATCCGCAGGATTATCGAGAGTATTGACCTTGTGCAGCTCGACCTCTCCGGTTGCAACCACATCTCTTATAAAATGGAACTTCACATCGATGTGCTTAGTTCTCTCATGATGAACATCATTCTTCGCCAACTGCAAAGCACCTTGATTATCACAGGAAACCTTCATTTTTCCTTGATAAATCCCCAGTTCTTTCATGAACCCGAGCAACCACAGACCTTCCTTAATCGCTTCGGTCAAGGCAATGTACTCTGCCTCCGTCGAAGATAAGGCAATTACCCTCTGCAGACTTGTTCTCCAACTAATAGCCATTCCATATGATGTGAACACAAAACCCGTCAATGACTTCCTCGTATCCATACATCCTGCATAATTCGAGTCCACAAACCCTTCGACTGGGAGCCTCAAGCTCGAACCATCATCCTCAAAGACTAGACCCTTTCCAACTGTCCCTCGAACATACCTGAGGACCCACTTCAGAGCTGCCCAATGCTCTTTCCTAGGTTCGGCCATGAACCTACTAATCATGCTGAGAGCATAATCAAGATCCGGTCTCGTATAGACCATAGCATACATCAATGAACCAACAACGCTCGCATAAGGAACACCTCTCATAAACTCCCTTTCCTCCTCGTCGAGTGTCCCAGCAGCACTCAACTTGAAGTGAGCTGCTAACGGAGTGAGCACAGGCTTTACATCCTTCATTCCATGCTTTTCAAGAACTTTCATCAAGTATCCCTCTTGAGATAGTGTGAGTCTTCTTCGAGCTCTGTCTCGAACTATTTCCATACCCAGGATCCTTCGAGCACAACCGAGATCTTTCATCTCGAACTCCTGACTCAGAGCTTTCTTCAGTTCGGCTATCCCTTGCTTATCTCGACTCGCTAGCAGCATATCATCTACGTACAACAGTAGATAAATTCGAGTCTCCATATTTTCACCTCGAAAATATACACATGGGTCGTGTTTGCATCGAACAAAGTCCTGCTGAACCATAAACTTGTCGAACCGCGTATTCCACTGCCTTGGAGACTGCTTCAATCCATACAATGACTTCTTGAGAAGACACACCTTCTCCCCGCTACCAGCTTCCTCGAAGCCCTCGGGCTGCGTCATAAGGATTTTTTCCTCCAGCTCTCCGTACAGAAATGCGGTCTTCACATCCAGTTGCTCCAACTTCATGTCGTACCGAGCAACTAACGACAATATCAGCCTTATAGACCTTTGTTTTACCACTGGCGCAAACACCTCGCCATAATCCACACCTTCCCGTTGTGTGAAGCCTCGAGCAACTAGTCTAGCCTCTAACCCCAGAAACCTCTTGTTTCTTCTTGAAGATCCACTTACAGCTAACTATCGATTGCTTCTCCCCCGGCTTATCCACCAACTCCCAGGTGTTATTCTTCTTCAGGGAGTCCATCTCCTCCTTCATGGCATCGAGCCATTTGAGCCTCTCCTTACAAGTTATGGCCTCGGTATAGCTCTTCAGCTCAGTATCATCCAGCTCTACCTCTTCCGCCATAACAAAGGCATATGCTACGACATCAGCATATCCGAATCGAGTGGGAGGTCTTATCTGTCTTCGTACCCTTTCTCTTGTGAGATTATAATCTTGAAGTGCACCTGACCCTCGAACCACCTCGATCTCCCCATCCACCTGAGATGCACTCTTCGACCCACTGGTCGGCTCCACCTCAATCTCAACACCTGATCTATCTCCTTCGACCTTGTCAGACTATTCCTCCGAAGCACCACCTTATTTCTCAAGGATATTTTCCCGTTCCTCGGCCCCTTTATCCAGTTCTCCTACCAGCTCCTCCTTGAACGTCACATCTCTGCTAATGATGCACTTTCTTACATCCGGCTTGAGACACCATAACTTGTACCCTTTCACTCCGTCGGGGTACCCAATGAATATGCATTTCAATGCCCTCCTCCCAAGCTTATCTCCTTTGATGTTCGCATAAGCCACGCAACCAAAAGCTCTAAGGTTGCTAAAGTCCGGAGGATGACCAGACCATATTTCTTCCGGTGTCTTGAAACTTAGTGCAGTCGAGGGGCACCGGTTGATCAAATAAGCTGCAGTAGTCACTGCTTCTGTCCAAAACGACTTGGGTAACTTTGCACCGAACAGCATGCGCCTCGTTCTTTCCAGCAATGTCCGATTGTACCTCTCCACCAATCCGTTCTGCTGAGGTGTTCCAGCCACTGTCTTGTGCCTCGCAATACCGTGCTTCAAACAGTACCTCTCGAACTCCTTCGAGCAATACTCAAGGTCGTTGTCAGTTCGCAGCCTCTTCACCTTCCTTCTAGTCTGATTTTCGATCAGCACTTTCCACTTCTTGAAGGTCTCCAAAGCATCACTCTTATTCTTCAAAATGTAGACCCACACCTTCCTTGAGTGATCATCAATGAGGCTCATGAAGTACCTCGCTCCTCCATTCAAACTGACATTTGAAGGTCCCCATAGATCTGAGTGGATGTAGTCCAGAGTTCCTCGAGATCTCTCTCGACCTACTCCGAACTTTACCCGGTGAGATTTTCCATAGATGCAATTCTCACAGAAATCTAACTCTCTGATATTATCCCCAAGCAACAGATCTTGCTTCGATAACTCCTGTAGCCCTCTCTCACTAACGTGACCGAGCCGCCTGTGCCACAGTACTGACTTGTCAACCGTCACTATCGAAACCTCCCCGATCACCGTGCTCCCCATCAGAGTGTATATTCCATTCCTTCGAGCTCCTTTCATCAAGACCAGGGATCCTTTGCACACCTTCAAAGTCCCAGCTTCCATCTTGACCGTGTAACCCAGTTCGTCGAGCATCCCCAAAGAGATCAAGTTTTTCTTAAGCTCCGGAACGTACCTTACACCTCGAAGTACCCTTTCTGTATTATCGTGCATCTTAATTCTCACCGAACCCATTCCAACCTCCTTGCATGGTTTATTGTTACCCAGAAGAACACTCGAGTTCTCATGCTCCTCGAACCCTTCGAGCCATGACTTATTAGGTGTCATGTGGAATGTGCAACCTGAATCCAATATCCATTCCCTCTCCGAGCGCTCATTCGAAATCACCAATGCCTCTCCAGAGTTATATTCCTGCTCAGCAACAGCTACATCCGCCTGCTGCTTCTGCTCCTGCTTTATCTGCCTCTCCGGACAATCTCTTTTGATGTGTCCCTTCTTTTGACAGATAAAGCACTTGACCTTTGGCTGTGATCCTGGCTTTGGCCTCGACCTTGACCTCGAACTTCCCCTGTTGGAGTTCCTCATCTCCGGTCTTCCTCGAGCCGCTCTAGCCACCAAGCCTTCTCCATGAGAGTTCTCTCGCTCCTCGTTCTTCTCATTTAACTCCTTCGAACTTAGAGTAGACTGAACCTCATCCATGGTCAATGACTCTCTTCCATACATTAAGGCTTCCTTGAAATTCGAATAACTCTTTGGCAGTGCACTCCACAACATCAATGCCTGATCCTCATCTCCTATCGCCACATCGATATTTGCCAGATCGAGGATCAACTTATTGAACTCATCGAGCTGCTCGTTGATCGGTCTTCCCTCTTGCATCTTAAACGAATACAACGATTGTTTAATATAGAGCCGATTCGCCAGGGATTTCTTCATATATAAGGATTCCAATTTGGTCCATACTTCTGCTGCTGTTTTCTCCTTCGACACCTTCCTCAGCACCGTATCTCTAAGACTCAGAATCAGCGCACTATTCTCCTTCGCCAGTGTATCTTTCTTCTGTTGTTCCGTCATTGTGTCAGGTAACCCAGCCTCTCCCTTCAAGGCACCGTCCAAGCCTTGCTGTACAAACAGCGCTTGCATCTTCAACTTCCACAAACCGAAATCATTCGATCCCGTGAAGCGCTCCACCTTGAACTTGGCTGAACCCATCGCAATCCTTCCTCCTCCACGTTCACCGCACCAATTTGTAGTGAATTGAAGCGATTGCGACACAAATAACTAACAGAAAATACAAGAACACAAAGAATTATAGTGGTTCGAGCGTAAGCTCTACGTCCAATCTTCAAGCCTCCTCGGTGATGATTTTATTATGGTGAAGAAATTACAAAGTATGACCTACTACAATTGGTGGGGAGCAGGGGTATTTATAGGGAGATATTCCTAATCACATAAGGAATATAAAACCAAGATATGGTAAGATATATCTAAATCTAAATCTATCTAAAATAGATTTATGCCTATCCAGATACCAATAAGGATAAATCTTGTTCAACAAGGAAACAAGATATACACAATATATTTTCCATATCTATCTAACTCGAATTGCTCCTCGAGTTCCTCGACCTACACAGCTCGACCCACTTTACCGGACTAGTCTCCTCGACCCACTCGAACTACTTCCTCGAGTTATATTGAGACTACTCCAACAAGCAGGATGTCGACATTCTGTGTTATAAAAGGATAGAGCAGGTGCGGCATAGCAGAAAAGGCAACCTGTCACCATCCAATCAGAGACCCAACAGATAGTTTAAATTCGAATTGTCTCTAAACGGCTCTTTTCACCAAACCTTTTCCTGCTCCGTCTATATGTAGACAAAGCAATCTTAGAGGAAGGGTTATCGATTACGGACTAATGATTACAAAGCTAAAGCCAAAAGACTTCTGCTAGAGCAAATTGATCATATCATAACCATCATCTCTAAATAGAGACTCCCAGAGTTCTTTTTTCATGTTCGAGGCTATTTTCAGATAGCTTACCGTGTCTCATCTCCAGACACGAGACTCTAAGCTTCTCATCTTGATTTTTCTTTTGGTGCTCTTCCTTTCCAAGAAAGATCACAACAGTTGTGGCTATCTCCAAACCGTAACTATCATGAGCATCTGCCGCAAGTTTGAAGAGTTCTGGAAAGAACTTAAAAGCTCCCGACTTCTGGAGGAGGAGGCTGCGTGGTGTGCCCACACTCCCGATCTGAGTGCCGAAGGAGAACGAGACTCTGGGCGAGTGAGCAAGTGGACAGTTGGACACGGGAATTCACCAGCTTGCAATAGATCATGAGGACAGATTGTAATCCTTAGGCTAGTATATTTTGGGTTACTACCAAAAGAGAGGACGTAGGACTCACTGAATGGCTTTGGGATCATGGTTAGCTTATGTTCGCCTACGGTGGTGTTGGCTTTTATGATCTTGAGTGATCTTACGGTGAGTATGAGCATGTATGAGCATGTGTTGCTTTCAGTTGGCATACTTTTCACTGAAAATTGAGATAACATATAAGTATTCATCACTGGAATACCTACTCGCTGAAATCAAGGTAAGGAAATGGATCTGGTCTAAGTCGACACAAAACAATCGGTCGTGAAGATAAACTGCTCTAATACCACTTGTTGGTTCCAAATATAATCAGTTAAAAACTGATTACTCTTTAAAATAGACTAAAGTTGTTTCGAGTAATATACTATCAACTTGATCAATTGTTGGGTTTCAAGCAAGTAAACAAAATAGTAAATAACACCTGATTTATATTGGTTCGGATACCAAAGATCTTACATCTACTCTTCGATCAAAAGGATTGGGAAATACTAAAGGTTAGGTTACAACAAGATGTAGTTGAACTTCTTCTAGTTTTGGGAAGCTCTTGCATCCTCCGCACTCCAGGAAACTTCAAATAGAATGTTTTACCACAAACACGTCGCTAGACTCCTGATTGACTTCAGACTTACAAGTTTTACCACGAGCATGTTGCTAGGCTTGTAAATGGGACAACTATGATGTTTAGTTCTTCACAGAACGTAGAAGGGTGTGATTATAAAAATCTATTTCTAAATATTTATAGAACGTTGTCTCCGATTCAATTATCTTGAAGATAACCTGAATTCCAGATCTTAAGCTAGATAGCTTGGGATCTCGTATTAAAAACACGGTTCGCTTTGCTTAGAATGCTTAAAGAGTATTGAAAGTTCCAGTAGTCTGTTTTTTCTTCTTTTTTTATATGTTGATCTTTTGGGTATTAAAAGAGAGAGAGACAACGCTTCCTCTTAGTTTGAAAAGTAGTCATTAGAGTGGTTGAGCACGTTCTCCCGTTTCTGACGTATTTGCAACTATTTGTCAATTCAAATACATTCCATCAGAACGACTTTTTCTATCAATTCGAGGAATCCTAAATGAATCTCCTCGCTGACTTGCTAGGGAATAAAAGCCTTAGTTCTTTGTGTCGGTCTTTAATGTCATTCATTTTTACTTTACCAGTTAAGATTCCTTTTTAACTAACAGCCTATTTTTTCAAGGATTTCTTCCAAACTTCTGGATGAGCGATAGCTGTCTTTTGTTAGTTACAACTCAAGACACCTATGCAAGATTACAAGTTAGTACACTTCTAACTTATCGGACTAAAATCAAGTCAACTGTATACATGGATAGCTGACTAGACATATGTTTTGACACATCAAAATACTGAATTTCCTAACATCATATCTACTCATTATTAGATCTTTATAAAATTAAAATATATCTTATAATGAATTGAATTCACAAAAAATAAGAAATTATAAAATTAATTCACGATACATAATAACACCAAGATGTTAAATGCAGTAACATATAGTCATAGATGTTAAACATAACATCTTCAATTTCTATTGTTAGAGTGGTATTCATATCACAAATGCTCTTTAGATGTGAAATGAGAATAAATTTGGGTCTTTCTTTTTTGGTTTTGAATGGCTCGGAATTAATGATTTACTTTATATTGTTATTTAATTTAATTATTCTTTATTTACATCAAGGGTTTTATGGTAATTCATCCTAAAATCTCTCTCCAAATTATTTTTATCCTAATCTTCTTTCCTATTCGTTGATTCTCCAGCCCTCCTGCATGTCACTGCCGCCGCCACCATAGACTGCACCGCCAGTCCACCCCATGCCAATGCCGCGATCGTCGCTGGTAATCCGGATTTCTTTCCAAAGCCGACGAAGTTCGACCCATCGCAATTTGATGGATTAATGCCGACTCCGGTCCATACACGAGGGAGGGCCAAGGATGTGCCCCGTAAAGCATACGCGAGGCTATGAATTTCGTGTGTGTGGCTTTTGCAATATGCTATGAATCATGGATGACTTTGGGTTACATTTGTGGATTATTTTGAATGTGGATGGTGTTATGTATTCTCATTGTAAAGTTGTGTATTTGTTGCTTCCTTTCTTAAAAAAAATATAAAACTAGATATATCATTTTGCTTCATGTTGGTTTCGGCCATGATTTTTCCTTGGTGTCTTCACCTTTTAACCTTTTGTACTCTGTCTTTATCCTTTTTTTTGGTTTGATTAATGGAACTTGGTCACCTTTTTAGTTGATGTGGGTTAATTATATTGATGCTTCTTTTGGAATTCAATATCACGTTCTTTGTGCAGATGATATTTATATTATATATGGTTCCAATTGAGCAGCGTCTATGATTGATAAGTTTGTAGATGTTTTAGAACATATATGTTTATTTTTCAATAGAAGTTGCATTATATAAGCTTGTAAATATGCATTATATAAGTCTGGATAGTTGCAGTATGTTTCATGGATTGATTAAGGTTTTCAGAACATAGATGTTTATTTTTCAGATATAAGTTGCATTAAATAAGTATGTAAATATGCATTTTCTATGCCTGTAAATATGCATTATCTACACTTGTACAATTGCAGTTGCAATAGGTTTCAGGGATTGACTGAGATTTTTAGAACATAGTTGTTTATTTTCCCAAATATAAGTTGGCATTAAGAATGTAAATATGCATTATCTACGTCTGTACAGTTGCAGTATCTTATTTTTACTATCCAAACATATACAGTAGGGATTTCGTTTGAAAAATAATAAAATTATCTCTAATTTGATATATGATACGTGAAAAAATAATTTAAATTAAGTGAGTTATGATTATTTAATATTTTATAAAAATGTTGGAGAGAGAGAATAAAAGATAAAAGGAATTCAAAAAACAAATTTGGTAGTGCTGGCGCATAATTACAAAAATACCCATTTAATGTAACTCTTTTAGGTTGTTAATGCAGCTTTTTTTTCTAACACCTACTTTTTATCTCAACCATCCAGCATAAAAAGGAAGGCCTAGATTCATTCTCATCTCTCAACTAAGAGGACACTTGTGACTATAACGCACTCCTCTATTGTCATACTATATTGATATTATGTAACTCTTTACTTTTGGAAAATAACACAATATACATTAAAAAAATAATAAATTCTAACCTTAATTAAATAAGAATTTTTAAAATTCATTAAAACATAGTATTATAAGAAATTTTTAAGTAAATTTAGTTATTCAATGAATAACGCGAGGAAGTTTTAGTACAAACTAATGAGTTTTAGATACATAACCATTAAATATATATTATTTCTTATAGTTGTAATAATAATTAAAGGAACCGTCAAAAAAACTATTATTATGATAAACTTAATTTAGTAATTATGGTTTTGATAAATTTTGTGATATTTTGAAAACTTGCACCAATCTTTTTCATTTGATGTCACTCATAGAATTATTCAATATTCTGTACATTGCAAACAATATTCTAAATTATATGAGTTGTTTTTTCTACCAACTTAATTATATAAATTTTAAATTAGTGTAAGTTAGGTAAATACGGTAGGTGAGATTTGTTTTTACCCTATATTTAAATCAATTTAGATCTCTTGTTATGTTTTCATATTTTACTATATATCTTATCAGTTATAATAATACTTTTTATGTCTTGTACTTTAATTTCACTATTCAGTATCAAATAGGATTGATTGGGATGCAATGATGCATGATTATTTTTAGAATTAAATTTAATTAAAGCACGAATAATTAATTTGTTAGAAAATACTTTATAAGAATTTAAGATTGATAATAATCTATATAATATAATAAAAAAAAGAAGTAGTTAATTTTCTGTAACGCCCCTCATTTTTATTTAAACTCCGAGTTATTGAATTGATTTGGTTGTATCCATTATTTTCTATCGACGCTACAATCACAATTGAGAATCCATAGTTTAAACCGAGTTTCGAGCATCATACAAATTGCTATCGATAAATGTATCTTGATACTTTGGTCACAGTTTTATTAGATACTTGTGCCCCAAGTATTTTGGACCAATGGAGAAAGAATTGCCATTTTCACGAAAGAGGAAACAATTGATGATCAAACCTCATGGAATCAAACTTTGGATTTATCCCTTTGGAGAGCGTCAAACTTTGATATATGGAATTGATGGTGACTTTATCCAATTTTGATTCTTGTAATATCAAATCTTATGTTCATAAAATTAAATTCTATTTTATAATCTAAGCTTTTGATTCCCACCGAAAAATGTGTTGAATAATCACCAAAATAGAAACTTAGCGTCCTGACCTTTATCATTTTCCAATCTTGTATTTTAACCTTTTTGGGATGGTCAACAAGCTTATTCAATAAGCTTTCTTTTATGAAAATAAACTAATGTTTATTTAATCCATCCATACATTTCTCTTCATACTAAATTTTGCAAACGCCTCTCTCGATTCTTACCATCTTGATTTGAGAAATTTGACACATACCCCCTTAATTCTCATTATTTTCGAATCCCACCCCTCTCCTTCTATAAATACCCACCTCATTTCATTTCAATCACTTTTGTAACCAACACCAAAAATAACAGCAAGCTTTGTAGAACAAACGGAAAGGAAATAGAAGGATAAGCAAAGGAAGAAGAGATTCTTCGAGAGGTATTCAAGATTTGACCTAGTTATTTTTCTCTTGAGCATGAAGAGGCATGTTCGAGATCTTAGCCCTATGTATGAGATTATGATGAAAATAGCATGTTTGCTTGAGATCTAGTTAAATGGAAGAGTTTGAGCATGTAAATGGATGGATTTTATAAGTCATGATTAAGACTCTTGTGCAAGCATGAGCTCAGAAGAGGGCCGGCCAACTACAGAAAGATAAGATTTTGCATATTTTCGTAACCAGGCATAAAGGAGAATCAGTATGGTCAAGATCTGGTCGATATGTGTTGTACTGTTACGTATGAACAGAATAATGCGCAAATGTACGCAATCAACAAGTAATATAATCTAGGAAACCAGATATTGAACCTTAGAGAATGTTTAATCAAGCATTGCACACAATATTGCTTGTGAAATAAAGTGGTTGTGATTGCTTAAGCTAAATATGCAATAAATTTAAAAGTAAACAAACTTAACCATCTACGTAGCTACACTTCTGATCATAAAAACGCTTCCAAAACAACAATACAGGTAAATCTGTACCTGGTACTATTGCGAATCAGCAACTTTAGTCTGTCAATATCCAAAATCCCTTGATATATCTTCTGCCTGAAATTATGTTCAGAGCTTCTCTGACTTCGATCAGAGTCAATCTCCTCTTTCAGAGAGAAGAAATGCAGGGTACTGACACGCAAAACAAAAAAGAATTACGTGACAATATCAAACTGTTGGGACCGTCGACTCCGATATTAGTATGATATTGTCCGCTTTGGGCATCACAAGCCCTCACGGTTTTGTTTTTGGGTATCACCCCAAAAGGCCTCATACTAATGGGAGTTATGTGGACTCTTATATACAAGGAACTCTTTCCTTGTTTCTTCAATGTGGTACTTTGGGTTTGACATACCCAACAATCCTCCCCTCAAACCAAATGGACCACATTCTCGTGGCTTCTCGTCGAAGGACCATATACCCATGGCCTCCCATCAATCGATCTTATCGCATCGATATCTAACCCGTGCTACTCTCTTTCGCATCGGTATTCACAAAGAGGGGCTTCCCACAACCACACCTGAGTCCTCCAAGCTCGGTTTCTTGAGTCCACCACAAACTCGGTCCCCCAACTTTGCCCGATCCTGGGCATTCGTGGGTTTCTCATTCCCACAGACGGCGCCATTTGTTGGGACCGTAAACTCTGACATTAGTATGAGGCCTTTTGGGGTGATACCCAATATATCAGAAAATCCAAGAACTCAAAATACTTTCTTCACGCACACAACTGCTCGATCACAGAACCAAGATCACACACAGAAGCACACTACGATTTTACGTGGTTCGGCATGAACGCCTACATCCACGGATGGGTTGTGAGTATTTTATTGCTGCACTGATTACAGATTACAAAATCTCTTCTCTCCTTCTAAAACTCGAACAAAACCGAAACAGAATGAAGCTCCTGCTCCAATAATTCTCAGAAACCCTAATATGCGTCTGGTTTCATCTAACCGAATAACAGTTTTACATATGAGCCCACCAATTATCATAAAACACGTGGCACTCATCGCATCTCCTTTTATACCTGATTGAAGCGCGACTTCTGCTGTAACACGCTTCTGTCTACTTATGCAGACCTCAAACCATGCAGCAACGTCAATCTTCAACATGCATTCATATTCACAATTCTCCCTCCTGAATGTATGTTGAATAGATAGCTCACTTCCCATCACAGCGGTTCCATCACAGAACCTCATACTGATCCTCAAGATCAGTACACCCCAACCAACTCCATGCAATACACAAACTTAGATGAAGGGATAACCTTTGTCATCGCGTCTGCTGCGTTGTCTTGTGTCGGCACCTTCACCATCTTAACATCTCCTCTGTCAACAATTTCCCTAACAAAATGATACCTAACATCTATGTGTTTCGATTTTTCATGAAACACATGATGTTTGGTTAGTTGCAATGCTCCCTGACTGTCACACAATATACACACCGCATCTTGATGAACACCAAGTTCAGAAATGAGGCCTTTCAACCATAATGCCTCTTTAATTGCGTCTGTCACCGCCATAAACTCCGCCTCGGTGGTTGAAAGAGCAACCACCGTCTGCAGCTTCGATTTCCATGTAATGGCAGTCCCAAATAATGAAAAAATATAACATGTCTGGGACTTCCTCGTGTCCAAACTGGCAGCGAAATCTGAGTCCACATAGCCCAACAAATGATCACTCTCCACCTCCTTTCTTTTCTCAAAATGCAACCCATAATGAGGTGTCTTCTTCAAGTACCTCAATATACCCAGCAAAGCTTTCCAGTGCAATTTTCCCGGCTTAGACATGTACCTGCTCGTAATGCTAATGGAATATGCCAAATCTGGTCTTGAGCATATCATGAGATACATGATACTTCCAACCACACTCGCGTATGGAATCTGATTCATATACGCCTTCTCTTCATCATCTTGTGGACTCATATGTTCAGAGAGCTTGGCATCCGCTCCCAACGGCAGTGATAAGGGTTTACACTCCTTCATTCCAAATCTGTCAAGCACCTTCAATAAGTAATCTTGCTGACACAACTTGAGCTTTCCAGCCTGCCTATCTCTCCAAATATCCATACCGAGTATCTTGCTCGCCTCCCATCATGCGTTCTCATCGCATCGATATCTAACCCATGCTACTCTCTTTCGCATTGGTATTCACAAAGAGGGGCTTCCCACAACCACACCCGGGTCCTCCAAGCTCGGTTTCTTGAGTCCACCACAAACTCGGTCCCCCAACTCTGCCCGAACCTGGGCATTCGTGGGTTCCTCATTCCCACAGACGGCGCCACTTGTTGGGACCGTCGACTCCGATATTAGTATGATATTGTCCGCTTTGGGCATCACAAGCCCTCACGGTTTTGTTTTTGGGTATCACCCCAAAAGGCCTCATACTAATGGGAGTTATGTGGACTCTTATATACAAGGAACTCTTTCCTTGTTTCTTCAATGTGGGACTTTGGGTTTGACATACCCAACACAAACAGACGAACTCACAGGAATGAAAGCACATAATATGAGCAAAGACATCACACAATTGCACAGGGAAAAAAAGATCATTCCGTAAGAGCAGACCTCCCACAAATTAATTGCTAAATCCTTCTCTCCCACAAAAAAGATCATTCTGAAAGCGGTGTCTAAAAAGTCTATTTCTAATCTTGACATGCATGACAGCAGGAAGAAAGGAGTGATCAAATCATAAGTCTGGGAACTCTCATATACATTTGAGCTGATTGTAAACTAATTTGCGACTATTCTCTGTCTGCACAATTCGATCACAACACTTTTAGCAATATCAAACCTAACTTTCAATACGTAACAATCCAATGATCCATAAATCTGATGAAATTTAAACTTAAACTTAAACAAAAATGAAACTCAATAATTTGATGCATCAGTTGGGATGCAATATTTTCATATTATTACAAATGCTACAATTAAAGAGGCAGTTTGAATTCAATTTGGTTTTCCTAAATTAGAGCATTGTGCATCCAATTTCTACAAACTGAAAATTATTTACCAGCTTAAATCACAAAAAAATAAATAATTGCAACAAGCTGAAAGTTCATCACCAGCTTAAATAAAAAAAATACTAAAGGTCGTGAATTCTTTATCAATAAACCATTCACATTTTTGTCAGTACTTCTCCACCAAAACAATCAAATACAATAAATTGCAAGTGCGCAATTATACTTCGGTACCAACTACATACCTTGAAGGTTGTTCGCCCCGTGGTAATTCATCAGGATAACCAAGGGATAAATGGTCAATTTCTTCAGCTGAATATATCATAAGTCCAAACTGGCAATAGCCATTAACTGTAGCTTGAAATAAAGCAATATCCATACATCCTTAATGTGGGATTTGCAAACGCTTCAAGCCATTCAATGACTGGGCGAAACTTCATTTTAAGACAACCCTTGCGCAACCGGGCATTGCAAGTAACAGTGTGGAACAGAACCGGATACCTCATCTTCCCCAACGAACTTCACCCGCCATTGCAAGTAAAATAAGGACAGCTATAAAAACGATGCTGAACACCAAATGTATTTACCAACTCTTCAAGAGGCGTATAACAGTGTGGCAAACGATATCTGTCAGAAATTTATTTGTAAGGGCATGGTGCTTCAGTAACACCACCTGTGAGAACAACCAGAAGCCCAATTAAAAAAAAGAAAATCCTCCACTTACACGCATAACTTAAAAATGAGGGAACATTTGTTGAAGATGTGTTTAAACGTAGTAGAAAGACATGGTAGAGGAAGGAAAAGGATTCTTGGTACTCTCTTTTTGTATATCTAAATCACTTGTACAATGTTCTCTTTTATAGAGATGATAAATACAAAATAAGGAAATAAATCAATCTAATAAATTAAGGATTTGATTT
>JAPKLW010003471.1:24521-40989 GCA_026898455.1 Plectranthus barbatus
CCCCCCCCCCCCCCCCCCGGGGGGGGGGGGAGGGGAGGAGAAGGCACAGACAATTATTCAACTGGGATTTCAACCAACCTAAAACGTCTCCACCAGCAGTTGACATGGTAAAGCTGTCATTTCCACTTCCACTGCCCAGTTGACAAGGCAAATCAGCATCTCCATAGGCTGCACCTCCCTCTATGCAACAGACCATTCCACCTTGACCACCATGTCCACCACCACTACCAACACCATTTCCCAGTAATTTCCCTTGACCAACACCTCCTTTGCAGCCTGTACATACACAAAATCCAATGATCCGTAAATCTGATGAAATTTAAACATAAACATAAACAAATATGAAACTCGATAATTTGATGTGTCAGTAGAGATGCCATATTTTCATATTATTACAAATGCTACAATTAAAGAGGCAGTTTGAATTCAATTTGGTTTTCCTAAATTAGAGCATTGTGCATCCAATTTCTACAAACTGAAAATTATTTACCAGGTTAAATCACAAAAAAATAAAAAATTGCAACAAGCTGAAAGTTCATCACCAGCTTAAATAAAAAAAATACTAAAGGTCGTGAATTCTTTATCAATAAACCATTCACATTTTTGTCAGTACTTCTCCACCAAAACAAATACAATAAATTGCAAGTGCGCAATTATACTTCGGTACCAACTACATACCTTGAAGGTTGTAGCCATTAACTGTAGCTTGAAATAAAGCAAGATCCATACATCCTTAAAGCTTCAAGCCATTCAATGACTGGGCGAAACTTCATTTTAAGACAACCCTTGTGAACCAAGCATTCTACCCAGCCACAAACCGATACCAAGTAGTGGGAGGCACAGCCTGAAGAAAAGATGCGTCTCAATAATAAAGAGACTGGAAATCTTTGATATAGATGTCAAAATTGCAGCTTAAAGAGGTCAAATTTCAAGAGATTGTCCAGATGCACTCAGTGATGGGATTAAATTTCAATATGAATCACACCACATAAAATCTCCAGAGCGATTTGTAAGAATTTCATAAATATTGCAAATTAAGTACATGTTTATTTGATCAGTCATTGGAGAATGACAGCAAGTATTTAGCAACGTCAGACAATAAGCAGAAAATGCAATGAAAAAGGTCCGTATCAATACCACTTAAATAAAGGAAAATTATAGTCAACCATCTGAACTTGCCATTTTTTCCCTTTTCCACCTAAACACAAACTTTTTTTGTCGGCTATCATCTTAACTTATTCCCCAAAACCCCACCAGATTAAGACTTCTCTGGAAGATTTACTTATTTTAAGGGTCAAATTTGTATCTTTATGATAGTAAAAGGATAGCATTTCTAACCTATTTAAGCAGTTAGCCAAAAATAAAAATAAAAAATCTGCTGGAAAATCAATTTACAGTAGACTCCTCACGCTATATGTGGGGTGCGGAAAAATTGCAAACCTCTGATGGTAACCAGCAAAACAGAAAAATAAAGTTGCACGGTGAAAAAAAGAGAAACAAAAGTTCAGGAAGGTAATTGTAATCATCCCTTGAAATAATGATACCTATTCTACATGACTAATAAATTAGAACATTCATAATTTCTTGATCATAGAAAGAACAAAAAACTAGGGAAAGCATAGAAAAAGGATTCAACAATGATATTCTACTTGATTGTAAAAGCATCCACACCTGGATGTGCTCCAAAACTCTATCTCGTATAAATCAATAAAAAAGATAAAATATCCTTCTAGCGGCTAGTGCAACAAACCTATTATTTTTTGGAGCATGTTAAGTTCCATGCATTAAGCATATTATATGGAAACGGGAACTCCATTGGCTATAATATGAATTGCAGTGGAGGTGTCCTATTTCTGGGAGTAGAAAAAGGGTAACAGAACACCAAAGAGTTTGCCCTAGAATTTGTGACACAACGACATGAGTTTTCAAGAAGATGAAGGTGTCCACCATGAGCATTTTTTTTACATGTAGTATAGCTTCTTGAGAAACTAACCTTCAAACCTTCGTACAGAGCACGTGAACGACAAGATCGCAAGCAAGCATGATCATATTCAGATCGTACGAATTCTCGTATTTTTGTAGTTTCATTCTCCGCCGCCATTGTTGCCATGACCATGCAAGAGGAAAAGCAAGAACGGAAAGAATAATATGCACTGACCCTTCCCACCACTGATAGTGTTGATCTCATCAACAAATGTGTTATATGCACCTTCATATCTGCCATTTCAAAAGAAAAACTGAAGAATTTTTCCAGGTCGGCCGTATCTCTAATACATGAAGGCACAAAAAATAATGAAAATGTGATTGCAACTTTAAACAATCAATAAGCAATTGCAGCATCTGCACTGACTTGCCTATCTTATTTGAAATATGAAAGAATAAAACATCTATAAATCTAAGGATAATGGAATGGGATGACTGAAACCACATAACCCTCTACAATTCATGGTACCTCGAACATGAACATAAAAGGCACGATTTGGAAGCTCATGAAAAACAAAGGGATCTGTCAGACCCTGTAACATTATTATAAGTGCCATCTGGACATTCCTGCAGGAATGTAAGAAAATACAAAGGTCAGAAAGAAAATGTTGATTGCAACCCCTGTGATATATAGATTACTTAGTAAGTAGCAGTTTCTGACAATAAAAACTCTATTTGCTTTTTGTAGACAGATGGAAGCATAATGGGCTAGCTCAGAAAATCATTAAATGGCAGCTATGACAACGGATTTCCAGATAAAGCATGCATGCTAATACAAGATGTTTAATAGCCATTTTCCATGTTGCTTCTTTTGAGTCCAACTCTCTGGGGGCAAAAAAAAAATAATAATAAATAATGACTATCTATAAAATAAATTACATCGAAGACTAGGCTCTAGATAATTGGTATGTAATAAATTAGGACATAGTTTAATAAAGCATAAACTTCGGAATTTACTTGATAATATTCCATATATTGAAAGACTAGGCAGTTAGCCGGTTAAGCAGTTGTACTAACCATGCAAGAATGCTTCCATTCACTACAGCAAGTGGCCAATATACATCCCCAGTGGGAATATCTGACCAGTGAAAATGAATCCTCCCACCACCACCACCATCCACGCTCCCATTACCTCCGTTGCTGGAAAAAATGGCAGATCTACCAAGAGACAAAGCATGCAAGAATAACAAGATGGTACCTCCAGATCCACCACCTGGACCAATGTGGGGATCATCAATGTACAAATTTTGCAATGGATAATCCAAAGAACCTATGACTGCAAGAAAGGAGAAAATGATGAAATATTATACCAATACTAAGGTATTTTTAGGATAATAAGAGGATGTTACTCTCAGACATCTGAAGAAAATGCAGGACTGGGCTATATTATGGTTGTCTTAAGACATCAGAACTCAAAGAAAATGATGCTACACCAATTCCTATCTGCTCCATAGATTAAGATCAAAAGCCCCGATGAAATCTAATACGGACCATTAACATTCCAAACAGTGCATTCCCTGAAATAGATGAGATACAATTCCTTTACATATATAGCTTAATCAAGTTAAAGAGATTTCAAATAAGTGTTGCATTAAGAGACTTGGCTGCTCAAACTAGAAGGAATTGGGTATGGCAAGCCAGCAAAAAACTTAACCCATCCAAGTATAGCACTATTATTAGATTTCATCGGGGCTTTTGGGTGGGGGGGGGGGGGAGGCACAGACAATTATTCAACTGGGATTTCAACCACCCTAAAATGCCTCCCCCAGCAGTTGACACGGTAAAGCTGTCATGTTCACTTCCACTGCCCAGTTCACAAGGCAAATCAGCATCTCCATAGACTGCACCTCCCTCTATGCAACTGTCCTTGTAACATATCCATTCCACCTTGACCACCATGTCCACCACCACTACCAAGACCATTTCCCAGTAATTTCCCTTGACCAACACCACCTTTGCAACTTGTACATACGCAAAATCTAAATTGTCAAGCATGAAGGAACTCTTGCTTATTTACATTGATGCAAAAGTTTTCAAGTAATAACTTAATTAATGGATGTAATGCAACATTAGAAACTTTCCAAATTTACCCACTTGTACAGTTTGAGAGTTAGAGTCCTTATCGAACATAATTATAGAAATAACAGCAGGCATGAGACACTAAAAATAGGGAAGTAGCTGATAGCGCGTTTCGCAACGCGCTAAAGCTGCAAGTGTACAGACCACTGCAGAGGGCAAGTAATAATTTTATCTAACTCAAGGACTGCATGCTCGAAGTATAATCAAGCACTAAAGCATAGACACCGTACTACTCTCTAGGCAAATTAGAAAATAAAGTTGGTTTATTTAAAACTATTATCAATGATTTAAAAGCAAAGTAAAGTAAAAGACTAATTAAGCTGGTTTTAGAAAACGTATGAGAAAACAGGATTCCAGGGCAATCCACTTTGAATAATTATCAAACAACTCTTCATGTAATTCAACCCAATTTAATTCCCAAAGAAGTGAGTTAATCGCAAATGTGTTATCAGGTGATCCTCTCGGACTCTAAACCATAACATGGAAATAAAAGATCAAGTGATTCTCTCGGACATACAAAAGACTTTTACTCTTGATTTAAAAACCTTAGATTTCAAAACCCTTCAAAAGTTCAATTTCCTCTCGGACAATTGTTCTAATAAATCTGATTTATTTGCGTCTTAATTGATAACCTAGACCTCTCGGTTCAAAAACTACCAATTCAAATCACAATCAATGGCCAGTATCTCGCAATTAATGAAAATCCCAAAGAAATCAGAACATCAATGGAACAGGAACATTAAATCACATAAATTGTTGAATGAATATTTACAAAGTTTCAAACCCCAGAATCCATGTATAAACTTAGCTAATCATGCTAAGTTTTAGAAAAACAAAAGGATAAAGAGTCACAAGAACAGAAATCATGGAAATTAAAAACCCGTGGTGTCTTCAATCTTCAATTCCTGGTGTGCTCTTCAAGTTCCCCTGATTTTGCTGTGAATTCTAAGCTCTCTAATCTCAAAAATTGGAAAAAGGACCCTTATTTAGGTTCAGGGACGTCCTATTTATAGTTGGGGCTTTTTAAATCACCAAAAGATATGGTTTTGGGCTTCAGATTCGTCAGAATACGTCAAATCGTGACAAAATCGGCGGTTTGGAATGCCCGATCGGCGATCGCCGGTCATGCATGTGGGTCGCCGATCATGTGACGAAACTTGGTGTGAAATTCCGCAGAATCGGCGACCCATCTACATGACCGGCGATCGCTGGTTGTGTCACTTGGGTCGCCGATCAAGCGCCGTGAGAAATGGCTGGAAAATCACAATCGGCGACCCATCTACATGACCGGCGATCGCCGGTTGTGTCATTTGGGTCGCCGATTTCGTCTCGAACATGATTTCGGCGAACTCTTCAGTTTTTTCTGACTCTTTCATCTTCCCAGTGCAAGCTAGCATTGATTGGCCCGAGGGTACTTGGTCAAATCTTGTAAACAACTCAAATGTGCGCGAAATCTGCATAAACAACCACAAACCAGACCAAACGTAGTAATTCCTAAAAGAATATGGATAATGTATGAAAACACCACGTAATAATCCAATCTAAAGTCAAAAGTGAGCAAATCCACATCAGTAAAATGCACAAAGTGAGTGTTTATCAACCCCCCAAACTTAAACTATTGTTCGTCCTCGAACAATGAGGAAAACAATTAACAGAAACAAGATAAACACGAGGGGTGCATTAATTGATCATTAGTTGTTTACGACACAAATTGGGGTTGTGATTCCCACACCAATCACTACGTCATTCATCAGTTTAGCAGTTTAGTGCAAACAAACAATTTCAATCCTGGCCTCTAAAAGTCCGCTTCTCACAAGATAGTGTATCACTCGTATTTCGCTCAATATGTAAGAAAGGTCAGTATATACTCTCAAATTGTCAACTGCACATCTTTTTCTACCATAAGCTTGCTCATCGTCTAAACTGTAACGCCCGCGAAAATCCGACCCTTTTTGACAAGAACAAAACTCAATAGGAAATATCCTATTTAATTAATTACTATTATCTCAAGTGGGACATTATGATTCCTCTCGCGATTATTAATTAAATCGCATGCGATTACAAATAAATTATTGAGAAGAGAATTAAATAGTCTTCTTACTATTTCCGATCGCTTAGTTAATTAAATAATATATTGGGTTTCAAATTCTCAATTTTGGGTAATTAATTATTTGGGATGAATTATGGAAGTACACACCTATATGGTGTAGATGTTGCAACCAACCATTGATGAGTTAATTCCGATGGGAAATACCGGAATGAATTTCTTGGCCCCGATATTTATTTATGTTCGGCCATAATGATTTATTTGGCTTGGAATGTTTATGAATTTAATTGATTATTTTGGAATGAGATGATTTGATTAAATTGGGATTTATAACCCAAAGTAGGAAACAATTAATTTAAAGTGTTTAATTAATTAACGAGAGAAAGGGAAATTACCATCTTGGAATTAGAATAAAGCTTGACTTAATTTTAAATTGGGGGTATAGTTGTAACTAACCTCTTATTAATCATAAAATACCCATTTAATCAAGAATTTAACCACACAATTCATTATTTCCACCCCCACCGATCGAACCCCCTCTTTTCCTCTCCCATTCGATCACCATCTTCTTCCTTCCATCGTAAGAACTCCATTGGAGAAACCTTCAAGAACACCAACCTTCTCTCTATTAAAAACCTTGCCAATCCTACGCCAATCCTTCCAATAATTACATATTTGGAATCCCCTCACCTTCCTCTCTCTATTGGTACCAAAAGCCCTCTCATCCAAGACACATTGGAATCGACCCTCACCTCGAATCGGGCTGGAGTTTAAAGATTTGGAAGCTACGCAAGGAGAGGAGCTCAAATATACGAAGAATCGAGCTAGGCGAGGACTATAAGAGTCGATTCTCTACCCTTGCCAAATCTGAAATTTCCCTCTTCAAGTAACCTCTTTCCTAGCTTTCATTTAGTGTCTTTAAGGTGTTTGTGAAATTGCTTGTAAGATCAAGAAGCCCCATTTCGAATTTGAAGTCTTTTGGTTGAAGATTGGCCAAGATATGGTTGTGATTGATATATGTGTATGCTTGGTAGTGCTAGAGCTTGATTAAGACTTTAGATTATTGATCTAGGATGAGATATATGCATACCCATGATTGTGTTATGATTTATGAAGCACGTTGGGGTCTGATTTTGGTGTTCATAAGGGTAAAGGAGTGATTTAAAAACGAACATGAGTATTAGAGAAGAAGTATGCAAAATATGGAAATCATACCCTGCCCTGCTGTGTCTGTTCGTGCTCGGCAGAGGTCTCAAACGATCTTATAATGCCCTGAAATTCGACTATATGATACTAAATTGAGTTAGCAAGATGTAGGATTTGGAATTTCTTAAAAAGGTTATGTGGTTGGTGAGTTATGATCTCTGCATTTTCGTGTGGCAAAACTGTGGCATAATATGTTTGAATGCTTGGGAAAAATAGATAACCCTTATAGAAATAATTCTAATAATTATAGAAAAATTCTAGACATTGTGTTGATTATGTATGACAAGTTTCATCCCTGTATATGAACCGAGGAATAAATGGAAAATAAGGGAAGACATGCTTAGATTTTGGTAAAATCTGCTAGTTAGTAAGATTTGCAGAACAGCCCCCCTGTTTTCCTTTGTGTGTTAGGTCTGCTAAATGATTTTCCATCAATCTGAAATTTAAATATGTTATACTTGAATGTGTTAGGAAGATTTTGGCTTTGGTTTCATGTAAAAATGTTATGCGGTTCGAAAGTTATGGACCCTGCAAAACTGGGTGTCATTCTGTGTCGCATTTTGAAAATGGTTTCGAAAACTGCACTTAGACATTTCATAAAATTCCCAAAATTTATTTATAGGTCTTAAACACATTATAAAGCTTGCATATTAATTTCGAAGTCATTAGTATGTATATTTTAGTCACAATCAATTTCTGAAGTTGCACCCTGTTTTCAGACCGTAGTAAAAACGTTCAGGAAATCTGATCTCCCCCAGCCCGTATCTCCCAAACGAAAAATGATTTTTGTAAACCGTCAATTGAAGCATACTCATTCAAATATCTAGTTTCTTCATGTAAAATTTCATGTCTTAATTCCATGTATATTTCATTCGGCATTGTTTTGAAAATGGCATTATCTAGAATGTATAAATAGGAGTCTTTTAGGTTCAAGGTCGTAAAGTACTTCTAAATTGCATCCAATTATTTTCTTAAACTACATTAACTCATTTTCATAAATAAAGATTTGTTTCAAATTTGTTTTACATAATTAACAATCAATTATATGCATTTAATTATAGGACCTAGATATGTTAGAGAGTCTCATTGCACACACCTTTAAAACAAAGTCTGAAAAGCCACAAGAAATTATATGGTGAGTCTATAAGCATGTAAATGGTCAATGAATCCTAGAGGAACTCATATGGTACTTGTTACATAATTATCAAACATGTTGATTAAATTGCAAGAGCATGATATATACAAGCCTACTTGTTAAATAAATCTTAGCAAGCATGATTATATGTGGAGCCTAAGTATGAAACAACTACTTGAAGCATGCTAAATGAATTAGATGAATAATCACTTATGTGAAGCATGCATGAAATTAAATGAACACACCTAGTAATTTAGTGTTATAATCTAGGTGTTGGTGATTGTGGCAAAGAAGCATCCCCTAGGAGAATCAAGTGAATCGAACACTCCTTCAAAATTAAGGTGGGCACTACTTTATCCTACAAATGAGTTTTCGCAAATGTTTTCAAATAAAATAAAAGTGTTTTTGTTTTAAACTATGGAGCACCGTATAACTGTTTTGGCACCTTTGCAATTGATAATCGATGTTGTTGAGGTTGGTGATGATTATGAATGATACTGGAGATGTGCTGGATCGGGGATTAGCTACCCCCGTGGTATTGTAAGTCTAATGCATTAGCCCGGATAGTAATAAGACTACCGGTCAGGTAAGGACTCTGATTCCCTTACCGGGTGGATGGTGAGCGGCCACTCCCATCTTACCCTTATGTGAATTATATGATGATATGATGAATTGTTGGTGATGTGAATGATGGGATGACGATTGTATGGTGCCATAAAATGAGTGGGCATGCCCTTGTGAGGTAAAACGTTTTGTGCATTCACAAGTCCTTTTCAATAAAACCCTTGTGTTATGCATGTGTGATACGGTGCGTTTCCATAATATATATATGTATTCTATTTTCGGGACACCGTGAACACTGGGTACGCGGAGTACTCAGCCCCTGTGTGTGTTTTCCCCACATGCAGGTAACAGGTGACGAGGTGGCGGTGGCGTTGTGGCAAAGGGGATGGTCGTGAAGATAATTGTGTGGACTTATTGAGAATGTAAAGTTGTTTCGAGACTTTCTTATATATTGACATTCTTATTTGATACTTTGAGGCATGTCGCATTTGAAATCCCCTCCAAGCATTGATTGAGTAGAGTCAAATGATTTTCCTTTCTCTCTCTTGTTTATTTTGGATTCCCTATCAAGTGAATTATTTACCTAACATGCTATTCGTGATCTTTGATATTATTCCGGTACATGAGCTGCGGGCTATGTCTTCATACATAGACCCAATTGGTTACTTTCTTTGCAAACTTGTATTATTGTTCCAAGTTGTACTTGGCGTAAGACCCGCGTGGAGGTCATTACTTGAATTTATTTGAATTTCCTCTTTCGAGCATGTACATATCTTATTGCTCGCCACGCGTGTTATTGAATAATCCATTTTGATCTCGTTATGCTTCATCTATTATTATGTTAAGATATATATTCACTTCAAATTTAATGAAGCATATTTACAGCTTATTAAATTATTCTACTCAAATCGCTTCCGCCATTTTAATTCATCATCTATGTTGAACTCAAATAATTTCTACGCTATTTCAACTTCATTATTGTCAAGCATTTCTAAATTGTTCAAAACCCTTAGCGTGCATTGTCCGCACGTGGGACTGTCGCATAGGCCCGGTTTGGGGGCGTGACAGAAGGTGGTATCAGAGCGAAGGTTAAATGGCTCGGTACCGGAACCTCATAGTACTCGAGGTTTCCAATTCGATTACATGTCTACTTGCTATTCCATGCTTATTTGTTACTTGTCTTTTCTTGGAGTAAATTGTTGAACCAAGCATGCTCATTTTCCTTCACCTTCGTTTGATTTCTCGATTGTATACTTGTCATTCATGAAGAAGCATGCCTATTGCTATTTCAAGTTTCCTTGACCATTGATCTCTACTTGGAATTATTTCGAAAAACAAGCATGCATACTTGTGTATCATCTTTATTTGTTCTTGATTGTTAGCATACTTCCTTTCATTCAAAGTGTGCGTAATTGTACCACATCCTCCTTGTCGTAAATCGTCTTCCTTGATCAAGCATGCATAATTATTCCTTTACCTTTACCTCTTGATTGTCGATTTGACTTCTCACTTAAGCATGCACAATTGTATTGCATATCTTTATTGTAATTCGTCTTCTATTGATTGAGCCTATGTAATTAACCTTGTTCAATTGTTCTTAATTACCGAATTGTCTCCTCTTTTCCAACCATACTTGATTATGCCTTATTATCATTTGTTGTTGGTTGATTCCTCAAGTAAGCATATCTATTTGTAAATCATATTCGCTTGACTCTTTTGCTTACTAACGTGCTTCCTTGATCCATCACGTAAATTGAAACCCCGTTTATTATTACACCTCAACTGAAACTTATCTTTTCGGCCAAGCATGCTATCACTTGTCTATTCGAACTTATTTGGTATTCCGGGATGAGAGTGTTGTTTCAATGTCATGTCTAGTTTCCAAATCTTGCTATTATTTGAAAGTATGCTTAATCTTTTGTAAATGGGATCCTTCATTTGAAATCTTAGTGAGTCAAAATTCAAAACATCTATTCATTTGGAATCATTTCTAATACCTTTTGAATCCAGATTCCTTCATTTGAAATACTAGCATGCCTATTTGAAATAAAATCCTTAAATGCATTCGAGGTTTGCTTGGTGCTACCGATAATGCTATATTTGAACTATTTGGCTTCTTGAGTTTTCCTCTATGAATATTTGAAATATGGGTAATGATAAGTCCGACATCCCTCACAACGCCCCACACCGTCACTGTTACAAAGGTACGCTCTCGAAAATATTGAACTTTTAAAATTTATAAGAGAGCATACAATGAATTAAATAATTATTATGAAGTGGAATGTATAGCATGAGAAAAATATGAAAGCATGATGATTGTGATAGCCCATGAGGCATGATATCCGGATATTGATAAGTATATGATGAGAATTTACGAAAAGCATGAGATATGTTATGAATTGTAAAGAATGATGAGACAAAATTATTTGAATAAATTCATGAAAATAATGAGTCGAGCTCAATTAGATAAACGAGCGTAATGTATGATATGAAATGAAAATAGGAAAAGTGATAATATGCATTGCATGTATGTATTGATTGAATTACTTGAATGGGTATTATGCATGATGAGATACAAGAAACCCAAATGAGAATATTTATGAGCATATGTGAAATGCATGAGAATAAATGATATATTTGATGATTGGTTGATACTTGAAAATTTTGATTGATTGATGATTAATTGAATAGTGATAGATAACGGTAAGGATAGTACTATTATGGGTAGATATTGTATAACTATAGGATATAAATTAATAAGTAGGCTATAACATGAAAGAATTTCGTGAACTTGTCGAACGGAAAACCATAATGTATAATTACAATTGTAATGGAAACCATTACATCGGGTGAAACACCCATACCTTATTTATTTTGCATAATCATATTATTTACTTGTTATATTATGCGATGGACTAACCTCGAGAGAAACCTTTCCATTGCAGCCATGTTTAGGAACGTTCTAAGCAGGAGAATTTAGGAAGAGGAGTATAGACAACGCACACTAAACGAGTTCTTCCACTCGGAATACAAAGTAGCGACGGATGTATTCACCATGGTAGCTTGGTTCCACGGTGATTGGATGTGGGCGACAAAATACGGGATCAATGACGCCCAAGCCATCCTAAGGCTAATGGAAATCCTAACCTAGTGCTAACTATCCTTTCGTCAAGCATAATCGTTGTAACCATGGATTGCCATACATGTCCGAGCACCGTGCTTAAGTAATAATTAAATATTTTAGCACCGAAACTCCTTATGTATTTTCCTGATAGTGATAATTAAGATTTGAGGTCAATGGAAATATATTTTTCAGATTCGGAGTTGAAATTTGGCTAAGTATAAAAAAAAATTAGCTATAAATGCTTGCGCTCTATCTAGGCCGACGCATAAAAAGTTAACGACCAACGTGCGCGTGTCGATTTATACGGGAAGATGTCGACCGACACAAAACCAACATTCGGGGCTAATGATGAGCTCTCTGTTTCAAAGAATACGAAAAGGATGTAGACCGATGCGAGTTATATCGATTGATGTATGAGGCATCGATCGACGCATAATGAAAACTCAAGCTCAAATTTATGACAATTTGG
This sequence comes from Plectranthus barbatus, assembly GCA_026898455.1. Taxonomy (NCBI): domain Eukaryota; kingdom Viridiplantae; phylum Streptophyta; class Magnoliopsida; order Lamiales; family Lamiaceae; genus Plectranthus; species Plectranthus barbatus. The sequence goes on from JAPKLW010003471.1 coordinate 37,129, forward strand.
TCGACACACAATATAAATTGATCGACGCGCAGGTATCAATCGACATTAAGCATGCTGATCGACGCGGATGAAAATCTCGAGAGTAATTGGCGACCTCTCTATTTTAGTCGACGGGAGAAAGGTGTTAACCGACACAAACCCATGAATCGACCAACATGAATAGAAATGGGTCGACACAAGAAAGAAATCAAAATGAAATTGTGCATCCTCTAAATTCACTTGATGCGGCCTGTCGTAAATTACACTAAATGCGAATGAAAGGCAAATAATGTCATGAGTGTGCAGCACCATATCTGCGCTGAATGTGCAAGTTTACGAGATCCTTCACGAAATAGGAAGAATGCAATATAGGCAAAACTAGAATCGCTAAACATCAGCAATGAACGGTAGCCAATTATACAACATTTTGCGAACTGTGATATAAAAAAAAAAATTCCGACTCAATCGACATACTACATAAATAATCAAAATAGAACTACGCACCTCAACTATCATCTCAGAACAACACCAAAGACTATCGATCGACTTAGAAGGCGTTGCTCGAAGCCACTTATTTTGACCTTCGCGAAATTCATTTTCAAGTTGTGACTTCATTACGGCCAATGCCGGCCACCTCGATCAACAAAAACTTTTGAAGCGAGTCAGGGTGACCCTTATCTTGATCAACACAAGAAACCCCAATCAACGCAAGAACTCCAATCGATGTATGAGAACATCATCGGGCATAACCAATTCGATCGACGTCTCACATTCAAGCGACATAGAATGGAGACTCAAAGAAGGAAGTTGTAAAGCGCCTATATCGACCAATGCAATCTACTTCGGTCAATAAAAAAAAAAGTATTCTAACCAAGGCGCAGCGTAGCAGTCGACATGACATGCAAATGCAAGGACTAGAATTCATGAAGTCTCAACTTACTCGACGCGTTATACCTTGTTTGACACGACTAGATCAATCAGAGTATAGTACGATAATCGGCAAAAAAAAAAAATATCAAAGCAATGACGAGATACTATAACGTCAGCTCCAACCGATGAACACGAATTGAACAACATGTATATCACGATAAGATCGGAAACTTGCAACCTTGGAACCACACAATAGAACATCATAATTCCTAGTAGATTATCTCGAAAGTTCTTCGACTCGTACAATTCTCCATTATATAAATACATTCGACATACTATAATAACGACATACGAGATGTTAACAAGTGTAATTCGCCTACGATGAATATTAGGCGCTATGAATAAGATACTGTATAGAAGCATATACGAGTATTATATATACTAGAAGGTGATGTGCACCTTCATGTTGTGATTGATTGTATGACGAAGAGTCATATTATACAAATTTAGATGATGAAACATCATTGGTAAATTCCGTTGAAATTTGTACTGCTAAAAGCAGATTGCAATGTAAACTCGAATTGATTTAATATATGAAATTATTGGGGAATGAGTGCATGTGCACCGTGATAAATCGAGCCACTATGTATTGATGATAATTAATCATTAGATACTGTTCAATGGAAAGAGGAAATACTATATTTTTATATGCGAAGAATAGTAACGCAAATTATTTAGCTCGATTAGTACGCATACATATGAGCTGTATATAAGCGAATCTCAAGTAAGCGAATTGACCTCGATGCTGAGAACCAAAAGAGTTTTGATCGCATGAATATAAGAAACACGACCGCTCTAGCCTATCTAGGTGAACGAAGTATCAAAGATCGAATGAGAAAGAAGATATCCACTATTAGAACAACGTCGCATATGAATACGAGTTCTCCAGCAATCACCAATCAGCAGCCACATTGCGAGCAACGAAAGGAGGACTCAAACAAGAATCAAAGCCGTGACAGCAAGCCGGACCAGCAATCACCTAAGAATCCACCACGGGACGATCGAATGTTCTCATCAAATAATCGACAACTTCGAAGGATACCACGCGTATTGCAGCAAACCGCCACCGTCGTACGAGAAACTATCAGAGACAAGAGCCCTGCAGGAATGGACGACGTCTACGATCATCGCCAGAAGAACAAAACCCCTCGCCATCACGATCCAGAACAAAGGGGAAAATCGCAATACAACTACGCGCGTAACCTCAACATCGCCGACAAAATACAATAGGAATAGGATAGCATATACCACCCTACCAATTAGGAACGCACGCTAGAACCACTTTAGGAATCCGACGCGTCAATCACTACAGTTAAGCCAACCGCCAAGGAAGAATACTATGCCGGCACTAGGAGTCAAGGAGGAAGGAGATACCGAGAATCATATCAAACGCTTACAAGTATGTCAAACCACGTCTTAAAACGTATTAGTTATCTATGCAGAACGCACAAAACCGCTCAAGCTCCAGAAAGCAAGGTGAAGGAAACATGAAGAAGACCGTACTACCATCGTGGAGAATGACACGTTCGGATCATCGACCACTTAGAATTTAGGTCAAACACGATATTGACATTACGATACTCGAACGACTAGACATTATGAAATCGACGACTACCGACATTATTCTAGGAACATACTAAACGATTCGACATCAAACCATGAAAGAACGTGAGGAAGAACAATAACGAATATGAACCATGCCGGAGAGCCCTTGAACTTGCTAGTTCTACCGAAAGAAATGAATACTCGCTGCCCTCACACCAGATGTAACAAAGAGATTATGAAGAAAGACAAACAAGCTTACCTCAGTAAATTCAAAGGAATATTTTCACTCGCGAATGCCGATCATAAGGAACAACCTAAATAATTAAGCGAGTGAAAAGCCACATTGACACAATAAGATAGACCACGGTCGTTGAGATATACCGAACGACAATCGAGATACATAACCAAAGATACATAAACAAACCTCCCAAGTCATAAAGAAAGAATGCCAACATTCGAGAAACTATAGATAAATGATGAAAAGCGTAAATGCTCGCTAGCGCAAAGGTTGTCTATAGAACCAAGGAATTGACACGGATCTATGCACGAAAGCAGCTTAATGCGTAAGAAGTCGAACCTTGCTGATTTTGGCAAGAGTGTCGCAACACGTCCCAACTCTGAATCAGAGTGGCGTAGCAGAAGCACGGAGGACCCTGACCCACTTGTCCAAGTGCCAAGACAACCCCATATGCAGAACATTGAGTCGCGATATTTTGGCGAGAGCTCCGAGGTGAGCCCCAAACTCAGACCAAGCACAAAAGAAATATGAAGGAAGTTAAATTATAGCATGGCTACTGCTTGTTCACAGAAGGATGAACATGATGGATTGGACGATGCTAGTCCTAGATAATACGTAAGAGCCATAATGCTAGAATGAGGATAAACCGGGAATAAACCCGATGTTAATCAGAAAACTTCTGGTATTACTTACCAGACAATTGAAAGCATGGTACCATCTAAAGTGCCATTAGGGAGGAAAGGTAGGCCACCATCTCAAGAAAAGAGTCGAGTAAAGAAATATACCCGACCCTGGAACGATGAAGAACATAAACCGAAGTGACTCGGTAATCCACCGGAGATGGAGGAGGCACGGAGCCGATAGAAATAATGAACCAACACTCAACCAAGTACATTGACCGTGAGTAGTGTATAGAACTCCGCGGAAGAGTTACACTTGAGAAGTAAAGAACTGAGGCCTTGAGGACTATACAAGATAGTCAATGAGGATGACCCATTTCATCCGTCAACTTAGTCGCCACGTATGTACGAGGAGCGTGATGAATTTCATCAACCTTAATCTCGCGAGTTGCATATGCTGCTAGATATGATAGAGGACGCTGAATAATAATGCAAGGCCTATGTAATACGATGACAGAGAGCCTAAATCAATTCCTCAGGGAAAACTTG